>VZSV01000023.1:7275413-7297675 GCA_013398735.1 Nothocercus julius | reverse complement strand
TAAGATCTTTCTGATGGAAATAATGATCAAAACCAGCCATTTTGATGCTCACCTAAAAAAAAAAAAAAGGGTAAACACTGCGTTTTTGCTTGGGTAGGTTGTGTGCCAGCTTCTCAGTTTGACCTTGCTACCACAAGAGCTTCTTAATTTCAATAATTTCAGTTAATACTTTTCCAGGTTATACTCCTCAAGCTATAGGTTATACTAACTCTGTGATAGAACTGAGAGGGTAATTTCAAGCCAGCTAACCACTGGTTCAATCATTGGCTACTACTTTTACTCTCAGATCAAAACTTCTTCAAGTACATTTAATTATGAATATTATTGTAGTGTAACTACAAGAACTCAAGCTACAAGAACTACAACTATCTATGAAGCTGTATGGGAAACTGGACCATTGAAATGACCCAGGAGAAAAATAGTACTCCAGAATTCACTCCTCTATCTGGAACTTTGCCCTGTGAACATTAATGGCAGAATAGCAACACAGAAGATTTAAATAAAAAAATCTTAAAAAAACTCTTTTGAAAATGAATTGCCATTAGAATTACTCTAAATCACATCTACATTGGACTTAGATGTGATTTTGATCATGCCCCAAAAAAAAAAAAAAAAAAAGATATATACTTTCCAGCCAGAATAGAATTCTCAGTAAGAGAGAGAATTCTTTCTTGTGATAAAAGAATTATGCTCCTAACACCTGCGAGATGTGAGCTTTAATTCAAGCTTTCAAATGAATTTCCCTCTTTCCTGTATTTCCTTCTCCCAGGCATAGAAGGCGCTGTTACACTGCTGTCCACAGCTAGGGAAAGCTATTCCTGGAGCTGAACACCCAGGCAGGTAATCTTGTTTAAACTGTTGGTTTTGACAGAATAAAACAGTAAATGGCCCTACCTCAGGACATAAAGCAAAGCTGATAACAAATAAGTAAACACATTAATCTGTATTTCTGCAAAGGTACATACTGTTAAAGGTTGTTTAAATTCAGGGTAAAAAAAGCTTCATCCAGTGAGCCATGCTACGGTAGAAAACTGAGTAGCTGCCAATGGCCTATCCATGCAAAATCTGTTCTGCAGATTGGTACGTTACTTTGAGTTTCATACTTATGCTTTTCAGAGGCAAGGCCACCTTTAGTAGGCAGAACTCACCGGTGTAATTGTTTCAAAGTATTTTTTTTATAATTCAAGAAATCCTGTCAACCAATCCAAAAATGGCCATGTTTCAAACTGTAGTAACTGGCTATTTTCATTTCCTTGAATTATCTGAATTGTCTGTTTCAATAATCAAATAAGAATGCTATGAAACTTGTGTGTATATATGTATATATACACACACACATGTCTCTATCTTCTATTTACCTATAACTATATGGGTATGTATACCTAAACCTATACATTATCTGTATCTATACCTGTATAGGTCTACATCTCTATCTCTATCTACATATCTATATATACACTCATATGTATATGTAACTCTTCTTTAATCCTTATGCTGCAAATAGTAAAAAGAAGGTTGTAGGTTCTTTTAATTCCTGGCTGGGACATCTTTAATTGTTAACTGTGAGGCTTGGAAAGCCAGGTGCTCCGGCACTTCCTGCTTTGCTCCCTGTAGGAGATCTACTGAATATCTCTGGAAACCAGGAAAGATCCATCAGCTGCTTCACATGGCTGGAAGACGTACATAGAGCTGAATAACAAATAGATGCTTTTCTTCTCTTGGAAGCAGAGAGGCTTTCTTCTTTCCCTTTCCCTGCACTTACATGCCCTGAGCTAACCAGGTGTATCTTGAACTTCATTTGGTTTGCAAGATCTTTTGCTCCTAAGCTACTCAAAATTCTTCTGACTGCACAGGAGAAAGGCAAGATCATTCTGTGTGCAAAAACAGCTTAAAAAGATCAATGTAAAATAATTTTATTCTTTGTTTTTCGTGTCTAACTGGGAGCCCCAGGACTCAATCTGATCCTTTCCCTAGTACTTCCCCCTAATAATCCCCCCCCCATTTCTGGCTGTTCAGAAGGAGGTTGCCATTCTGCTTTGTAGAGATCACCTCCAGGCTCTCAGGACGGGATGTGAAGGTAAGATCGTATCTAACATCCTGTTCACGTGAAAGAAAAATCTAAATATCATTGTGACTTGGCACACAGAACTGCCATAATGGGAGAGTAATTCAGCCCACTGGTGAGCAATATCACCGATCACCATCAAAAGCAGCCTGATAAGTAATGGAAAATGAGTTAAGTGTCATTCTGCCTTTCCATATAATGTCATTATGTCTTTTCATCAGGGAGATTAGACAAGTTTAGCATGTTTTGGCATTGCTCAATGGTTGCTTGATAATTACAGGTGCATGCTCAGGATTGCCAGTCTTTTCTGGTTTGGTCTCCTTCATTTTTTAGGAAAATGAGAAGCTGATGTAAATTCAGAATCAGATTAACGGCTGGAGCATATGAAGTATATGCACATCTTTGGATCATTACATCTTTTTGCATGGATTGGAAGTCTTTGAAAAGAAAGTAGTGCATGAAATAATTAACAGTTAAATGAGATTCAGAGGGAAGCTGCTTGTGAAATGAATGTGGATCTGTCTAAATAAGGAAGGGAACAATATAGGAGAAGAAAACAAATGCAATCTACCATAGAAACCCAGTCTTGTGATTATAACAATGAGAAATACCACTAAGGAGCTCCTACTACTTTTAAAATGAAATTCTGAACTAAACCAAAATAGATCTCAGTCTTTCAGCACTCCTGAAGTGAAGTAGTTGTCTTATACAGTAAAATTTGCTCATGTTTTAAAGCGGGGAAACAATGAACAGTTGTATAGTCTCTTGCAGCGCAGGGAAGATATGGAATACATGTTTCTGACATGATCCCTGAGCATATTATCCTGGCCTGAACTGGCATCCTGAAAATCCCTCTATCAGTTTTAAACAGCTAGGATCCTGTTCGATACAGTCCAATGGAAGGATATATTTCCATCTTCCCTTCATCTTCTGAAAATGAGAGATCAAGATGGGCAAGAAACCCAAACACATTTATGTTTGCTCATATGACTCGAAGAGCTTGACTTGTCATGGAAAAAAACCACCACTTTGTGAGATTCATAACAGGATTTGCAAAGCTTCGTCACATACGAAGTTCTGATCTTGTCTTAAACATCAGTGGCTGTTGAATCCAGAGTAAGAAAGAGGCCACTATATCAGAATTATCAACTCTTTTTCTTTCTTTTTTTTTTTTTTTTTTGTAATGTAGCAGAAGGTTTTTAGAAGCTTACAGTGACATCTGAAGAAATATAATGATTAAATCAGCCTTTTTTTCCTAAAAAATTGCATTCATGCCATCCACTTCATGTACTTGAACATGCCAAGAGATATACTTATTTTGCTCAATTGTTCATAACAAATACTTTGAACATGATTTTTTTTTCTTTTTTTTTTTGGATGATATCATTTTTAACAATATTCTAATGGCCTGGATGTAAATTTTTCAAAGCACAAGTGGCAGTTAAAGACTTCACTATAAATGCAAAACTAGTGAAAATTCGCTGTGTATAAGTCTTTGGAAACCTCTGAAGAGGTTGTAAACCATGCAGTAATTGCTCAGGTCAGTCTCTTTAGTTGTTGTTTAGTTGTCACTTATTGCACTGCATCTCACAGTCTAAAGATTAAGCAAAATGTGTATTACTTGGGCATCATTATAAATAGCAAAGTGGAGCAAGGTGGTGTAGGATCAGCTGTGAACGCTCCTGCTGGTGCGTGCTGTAAAACAGATTGTATAAGCTTGTTTTTAAAGGAGGCATTTACAAACTCCTGCTGGACATAATTAGATGGACACTGGGTTATAATCAAGCAGCATGGAGCAAATCATGGGCCAAGGAAACGGGCACTACTGTCTTTAAGAACGCATCATGAAAAATATCCTGAGTTTGTTAAAAATTTTGTTACTGCATGTTTGCAACTAGAAACAGCGCTACCTATGAGCGCTGCACGCTCATCTCTGTGGACTGCACAAAACACGAGGCTTTACTGGTCCGTGGAGCTTCCGGGTTGATCTGAAGTCACCTGGCTGGTTTGGGAAGGAGAAAAGCCTCTCTCCGTGCTCAGGGAAGCAGTAGGGGTCTCTTTACTGGCTCCATCTTAACAGCTGGTTCTGCAGCGCGTTTGCCTCTCCCTCCTGCATTGTCTGTGTTCACACCACACGACGCGCCAGGCCTGTTTTTCCTGCTGTCTCCTGCTGTTGAAATAAATGCCCAAAGATTTACTGCATTAGCGACCTTGGGCATTGCTTTATGCTCCCATGGCTAGGTTAGAAAACAAAATACTGTGTCTAGCTAAAGGGTATCAGAAAGAGGAGGAAGGAAAGGACATTTTAACTCCTTTCCATCGATACCTGTACCCCCTTGCTCAGAAATAACCACTGCGCTTTGGTTCTCATGTATGCTAAGCTCTGTTCTGTTGAACTTCTCCTGGGGTCCCAATCCACTCTGGAGATCCCTTCCCCAGTCTTCGTGGGCCTCCATGCGCAACTGAAGCTTTACTGCCTTTCCTTGAGAAAGAACAGGCGGGAAGGCAGAGCTCAGTCCTCTCAAGTGACTCTTTCCCGCTGCGGAAAATCCCCCTCTGACAGGGAATGGGGACAAAATGGCCTCTTCCCCCAGGGCAGTGCGCTCAGTGAAAGACGCGCGCGCGTTGTGTGAGGAGAGCCCTGGGCGCTGTGTGGCCGTGCGGGCTGGCCAGGGGCCCTCCGGGCTCCCTTCCTTGGTGCTCTGCAACCAGCAAGGACCCTGCGGGCTCCGCGTGCCTCCCGTCGAGCGCGCAGGAGCATTTTGAAAATGCTCAGCTGTGCGTCCCTTCGCGCTGCCCGCGCAGAGAGCAGGGCCCAGCTGGGCTCAGGGCCAGGCCCAGCTGACAAGGGCCGGGCCCGTGAGGGAGCCAAAGCTCGCGCGGAGGACGGATCCTTGGCTCCAGAGGGGCTGCGCGGGTCCGTGTCGCTAAAACACCCTGCAGTGCTACGGGAAGCTCCGCTCCGCACTGCCGCCACGACGGCAGCCATAAACAGGATGAGGGAGCAGCAGCAGCAAAGCCGGGAGACGGGCCCTGGCGCCCACGGACAGGCCGGCGCGCAAACAGGGCCGGGGAGGAAGCGCTGTTTACAGCGGGAAAAGAAACCCCGCGCTGCAGGATGCGAGCGATGGGCGCACGCTGCTATAAAGAGCTGCAGAAGCACAGAGCCGTTTAAAAGATGCAGTTGTGCTGTCATGACTGCGTTTTTATGCTTAGAATGGGCTGCTTAAGCGTATTGGTTTGTATTTAAAGGACGTGCTTCTTGTGTGGTTATTTGACATTATTTATTATGCCTTACCTGGCCTTCCTAAATGAAGGTGGGAAGCTTTGTGTAAATCAGATAATAAGTTTCTCTCCTTTATTAAAAATAAAAATTAGAAAAGGGGCCCCCAAAAAGTCGGAAGACTCTCAGAGAGCCTTTCAGGCAGCCACCTGAAGAGACCCCGTCACCAGGAGTTTGGTGTCCGGGTGTGATATCATGTTTTATTAGGTTAATAATACCACAAATCTAGTTTGGAAGCAAAAGGCTAAGGAGAATATGAGCAGTGCTTAGTCTGATAGGCTCAGGGCTTGGGGATATTGAGCAGAAGGTAAGTGAGCGTATATTCCCTAGTAGCATTTGCCAGGTAGAGGACACATGAATCACAGAATGCTGAAGGTTGGCAGGGACCTCTAGAGATCATCTAGTCCAACCCCCCTGCACACGCAGGGTCACCTGCAGCAGGTGGCTCAGGACGGCGTCCAAGCGGGTTGGGAAGATCTCCAGAGAAGGAGCCTGCACAGCCTCTCTGGGCAGCCTGTGCCAGGGCTCTGGCACCCTCACTATCAAGAAATTTTTCCTAAAGTTCCTGTGGAACTTTTGGTGTTTCAGTTTGTGGCCTTTTCCTCTAGTCCTATCAGCGGCCACCACTGAGAAGAGGCCGCCCCATCCTCCTCACTGCCTCCCTTGAGGTCCTGATAGACACTGCTCAGGTCTCCTCTCAGCCTTCTCTTCTCCAGGCTGAACAGCCCAGCTCTCTCAGCCTTAAATGAGAGAGAATCCATGTGCAGTTCCTTTTGGCTACACTTAGACACCTTCTGTCTCCATGTGCTACAAGTTAGGGACCTTATCCCTCATTTTTTTGTGGGACTATCAGATAGATCTCAATAATTTTTTTTTTTCAATTCAGTTCAGCAGGTTTTGGCATCAGCTGTGGTACTTCTGAATTAAGAAGGTTCTGAGGAAGAATATATTGAGATACTTCTATTACAAACAGTTCTTTTCCTGAACTGGGAGTGGTGATAAAAAAGCTAGCAACGTACATACAAATAAAGCACTTGTGGATATGGTCATTTATTTTTTAGTGGAATTATTTATGCAGTATAAAAGAGGATGAATTTTGTTTAAAAAATAAACAGTCACTGGGAATAAGATGCCTGCTGGCACATTTTTGCCAGATAACAGTCCTGTGACCTTTGTGGAATTTTTTCGTAGCACTCCGACTACGCGTTGCTCTGCTTGCAGTTCTCAATTTTCCATTTAGTTTGTAATATTCAAACTACTTTCAGCACAGCTTTTCCAAGAAGCTAACAAACAAGTGAGTATTACTGTTTATATACATAACACAAACGCCTGTGCTTAGCACTTTCTGATACGGCCATTATTATTGCATACCCGCAGGAATACTTGGTTTAAGGAACACGCGAAATTAACAGCTGTTTTGTGTTACGGCAACATGCTGTGTCAGACTTTGTCTCACAAAGTCAAGGAGAGGTGAAGCTTTTCATGCCCTCCAGTCACCTGGTCTAATAGATATTGCATAACAACCCCAGCTTCATTCAGGGTGGCACTGCAATTTCCAGCATGACTGGCAGACTAATTTCTTTCACAGTGGGGCGTGCTGTGCTTTCTGCACTGTGCAACTTCCAAAACCAAGTTTCTTTCCCAAGCTTCAGGGAGAAAGTGTCAGGCCCTTTGAAAACACCATGCTTCTTGTGCTTACAAATATCTTCAAGCTCTCAAATGGTTCTTTCAGGGCTGCAGGAACAGCTTAGGAAGAAGTGAGTCTTTCACTGTCAGATCTCTACAGGAGTTATTTAGGCACACAAAAAAATTAATTTTACAAGTTAACTTGCTTTCTTTATATCAAGTGTCTTGCTTCTTCTAATGAGACAGTTTGGCTCTGCCTTTGGCAGCATCTTTCAAAATAGTCTGCCCAGAAGGCAGGAGCTCCATCATCCCTCCCACCAGATTTGGTCTTCAGCACAAAGACAAATGCTGTCTTCTCCTTCTTTCAAGGAAAAGGAACAAGCAGAGAAGCAGTCAAGCAGTCAGTATATGTATTGTATGCTATAGAATTTATAACTCCTTCTGGCAACATAGCACCAGCATTGATGGTAGTGCTCAATTCAGTTCTTATCTTCGGGGAAGGTTTACTTTCAAAGGTAATTTTTTCGTCATGGTTTTCAAAGGCAACATAGTTGGGGTATCAGAACCCAACCAATCAAACCGTAGTGACCGATCACTCTGGTTGCTGCACTGCAAGATAATGAGAATGTCTCATTTAGCCAGCGCACACTTTTGCTCTTGTTCTAATGCAGAACTTGGAGCTGGATTGGCTGGCAGATTTATTGGTTACTACAGTTTGATTTTGGAAACCCTTTGCCACTGATTCTAAGGGCACCCTAAGCTTGGTTCGTCCTTTCAGGCTTTTCAAGGGACAGCAGGATCCTCATATTGTAACCTGCCTCACTTTCTTCTCAATAGTAGGCTGACCTTTCTGTCCTGGCTTGCTCTCTTCAAAACATGTTTCAGTGTTCATCTCGAACCGGGACATTTCTGTTCTCTATTCTGATAGGTAAAAGTATGAAGTGATGTGCTAAAACCTGGGTACCTGATGCAGATTCATGAGGGCAGGAAGACTGCAGCCTCCTCTCCATTAGCAGTTATGTGCTGTGCAGTGCACATCACCACCATATAAGCCCCCAGTGTTAAGTGAAGCACCAGGTTGTGACCAAGCCCTGTTTTCTTTACCACATTAAAGAGGTAGGGGTAGTCTGATAAGTGGAAAGTGGCATTCACCACTGAATAAAATGTAGCTCTCAAACTTGACTTAAAACTTTCCAGAGTACATAAACATGAGTTGTAAGTCTTCCAAATCATGCAGTCATGCATTCTTCATGTGTGGCATTTGGGACAGATTATGAGTATGAGTAACACCTGCCTGGAAGCTGAGGATTAAACAGAGGTTTTTTTTTTTTTTTTTTTTTTTTTTTTTTTTTTTTTTTTTTTCTGGGAAGGCAATCTTACAGCACAAGCGGGGAAAGCGTAGCTCTAAAAGGTGTGAGGTGAGCGTGTCCGGTGGCCATGGCTCACCAGGCCCTCCCATCTGTTAGGAGGGAGGCTGTTGGGCCCAGTGTGATGATCTTACGGAGAGGCCTGGGCAGTCATTCTTCATTCAAGGAGTGCCATGATGCACCCCACCAAAAAGTCCAAGTGGGTCATTCTGCACCCCCTGTTCATGCCTGGGGGAGGCTGGCACTACCACCTTACATATGGACTCCCCAGGCCTTGGGAATACTCGCAGATCTGGATTTGCCCTTGGGATATCTGTGCCAGCAGGGAGGATGCTAAGCCACTTAACATGTGAAGAAATAAGGTGTTAATTAACCACAAAGTTAAAAAGTGACAGAGCCAGGATCACAATTTGCAGGTGGCTATATCTTAGTCCCACGTGCCTGCTTGAAAGGTCTCCATCCTCCTGGGTACTGGGCATGCTGCTCTTGTCCCTGCCACCTCCTTTTCTTCCCAGGCACTTCTTAAGTGAAAAACCAAAATTTTGCTTCTAAGAGAAAAATCTGAGTAAAAATAGAAACTGCACTGAAATCTATTCAAATGTACTTAGGCTATAGCTTTAAAGTTGCTCTTCAAAAGGTGCCTTCAGTAACAAATAGAACTGGACGAGCGGTTTTGCCTCTGTAATTGGCACATAGCAGAAAATGTTATCTCCTTCAACCACTGGGACTTTCACAGAATTGAAACTGCTGGGAGAATTAGCATGTGCATTTGTACATGTGCTGTGGTGTATTGTTAGCTGTGAGAAGGTAAAAGATGAATAAATAAATCGAACCATTATTAATGTTGGCCTGAGTCTGTCTGTTGTAGAGAGGCATGTCAGAGTAGATCACTGAAGAGTTTCTTCTAATGGAGCATGGCTGTAGTTAAAATAAATGAAGGTCTCTAAGTTCTTTGGAATTGGTAGCAATGAGCTAAGTGAGTGAGTCAGTAAATAAAGAGCTGTTAAGGGGAAAACAGCAAAAACTTGAGGCTACGTGATGTCAAACACTGTGAGAAAAGAGGCTTTACACTGGAATGAACTTCACTGGCTTTCACAAGTAACCCATGTGGGAATTTTATCAAAGACAAAAATTGGCATTTCACTGTCATTAAAATCCTTTCTATTGCTTTGATGTTAGAAAGGAACAACACCTTTGCAATGTGGATGTAAAATGGGATAGTTGTAACATATATAGCGCTTTCATTAATTCCTTATTTGTCATTATATTTGTATTAATTGCCTTAAGCTGTCTTAGTACGTTGTCTTAGCAAAATATGAGCAATAAGAAGGTGCAGAGAAAATAGTCTGATAATATGTTAAAATTTTCTCTTGTTTTTCTCGGTGATTTTGGAGTTGGTGGTTACGTGATACTCTAGTATGTGTGCATGTGCCTGACCACAGTAGGTTAAAAGGAAATTAAGGGTGGTGCTGAAACATTCCACCCTCAACTCCCTATTCACCTCAGTCATCCACCCTTGCATTCAAACTCAATCATTTTACCCACCCACCTAATTTCTATGTGAAATTGCTGTAATGGAGATCTGTTCCGTGACATGCAGACAGACTTGAGCTATTTCATTTATTTTCTGATTTTCCTTTTGAATTTCAAGTAAACTGCTAAGTCCTGATTTGGATCAACATCTGCACTCCTTCCAAATCTGTGCAATGCAAAGATGATACCAAGTAAGAGGCTGGTTATGCATCAGATTAAAACTTTTTCCATGGTTCAGGGACATTAGGTACTGCGATTTTGGTATAATTCTGTGTCTACCAGGAAGGAAAAGGCCAGAAAAGGATCTGATAATGATTTGAATGGCATAGTGCTTTGCTCTTTGTGTTCTGCATGGCTACAAGTCATGTGTACCCATTCGTGCTAACGATACATTAGAGACATGCCTGGCACCAGAGAGAGGCCGGTTCCTTCAGGAACTTTCAGCATTTTTATGTCTTGCCATCTCCTACGAGGCTCTTGAAAGAAGTAGAGAAATGCAGTGCAAAATCAGTTTTAGACACCTTGTTTACACTTGTCTTTCAAACACTTTTCATTCTCCTTTCGCAATCTGTTTGCCTCTCTTTTTTTGTCTCCCCTCTTTTGAGTCTCCCCTCTTTTCTTTCATTCCTCTCTACATAACTGATAATCTCCCTACATGTTAAAAGATTCCAGTTGTAACAACAGGGTGTCTTAGAGGAAATAAACACAGGAATGCACTGTAGGCTTTAACCTGTGTTTGTAATATGACCTGTTTTCATATTAAGATGTCAGAACAAGCTATTCAAGAGGATGTGGGCTGCAACAGTTCAGAGACTAATTTCTGAGTAAAATTCAGTGTGCTGAGCTTGCCCAAATGCATTTTATTTGCATAAATTATATCTTGACATAAGGCCCAGACTTCAAAAATATTTCCTTGCTTCTTAAATCCCTCCTTATTCATCCTGATCCTCAGCTGTTTGTTCATCTAGGATAGCAACTGCTTTACATATTTATTTTATTTATTGTTACTATTGTTATATAGTAGCAATCTGCAAACATGCAAGTTCATCAAGTTGTGTCACATACCTGCTTTTTCTGCAGAACTTTCAAGCAATAGTTAATTGTCATAAAATTCTTCAGCTACAAAAGCATTAACTTAGAGTTCTTCTGTTTGATACGGATACTTGGCCAAGTGTTTAATATCCATAGCTATACAAGGGTGCTTCTCTGTTAAAGGAAAAATTAAAATACCTAACAAACAATAAACCAAAGAATGTGACTTAGAAGACAAAAAAAGGGAGCAAATACTATAAGCTAAAGACTATCAGACTCTTCTGTGAAGTTTTAATTAAAATTTATTCTACTAGCTAACATAGGCCTAATTCCAAATTTGCTTAGCATTTCTTTCTGCTAAAAGGGGAAGTGTTCATGATCAAATTGGTTCATGCATCTTACAAGCTTGGCAAGTTTCATTTTGTTACAGACAACTTTTTCCTTAGAAATCCCTTTTCCTTTGAATGTTATAAATATAATGTGGGTAGGCAGTCTCTTTTGGCATAAGAGTATGTTCTCATAATGGAATGGTGAAATGATTAAGACAAAGTAAGAAATTGAATGTTTTTTTTATCAAAACATATCAAAACTCCATAGCCTTTTAGAAGTGTGATAAAAATATTAATTGGCACATTAATTGGCTACATCTTTCCCTCTCCTGTGGCCAGGGAGAAGTATTATTTTAAAATATTGTATACATATATCTATATTGCTATATGACAGGAAAAAACCCTGTATTCTCCATCACAACTATCTGTTTTCTGTTTCACACTCTCACTTGCAGTATTCTTTGTCCTAGTCCACCTTATATTTCCAGACACCAAAGCCAAAACCACATGATTCTGAGATATGCATCTTTGATAAGGCTTAAGAAACCGAGAAAAGAAGAGAAAAGATACTGTGTTTCTTTGGTGAAAGGATCAAGCAGTCATGTTGGGTTAATAGTAGAAAATGAACTCATATGCCAGCATATGAGCTCGCTCTTTCTTTCTTTCTTTCTTTCTTTCTTTCTTTCTTTCTTTCTTTCTTTCTTTCTTTCTTTCATTCTTTCATTCTTTCATTCTTTCTTTCATTCTTTCATTCTTTCATTCTTTCATTCTTTCTCGCTCTCGCTCTCTCTTTTTCTTTTCTCTTTCTCTTTCTCTTTCTCTTTCTCTTTCTCTTTCTCTTTCTCTTTCTCTTTCTCTTTCTCTTTCTCTTTCTCTTTCTCTTTCTCTTTCTCTTTCTCTTTCTCTTTCTCTTTCTCTCTTTCTCTTTCTTTCTCTTTTTCTTTCTCTCTTTGTCTCTCTCTTTCTTTCTCTCTTTCTCTCTTTCTCTCTCTCTCTTTCTCTCTTTCTCTCTTTCTCTCTTTCTTCTCTTTCCTCTTCTCTTTCTTCTCTTTCTCTCTCTTTCTCTCTTTCTCTCTTTCTCTTTCTCTCGTTCTCTCTCTCTTTCTTTCTCTCTTTCTCTCTCTCCCTCTCTCCCTCTTCTCTTTCTTCTCTTTCTTTCTCTTCTTGTTGTACATGGTTAGAAGAAACCTCCTGAAAATTTTCGTGATTCACCATTAGGCAGAGATCACAGAGAGAATCCATTGGCCTCCTTTCTCATTTCAGTGTGGCATGTGATACTTATCTTTTATCAGACACTTTTGTACAGTCCCATCGAGGCCAGTTAACTTTGGCAGGAATTGTGTCAATGACTCAGTCTGCCCTGGCCCCAAATCAGAGTAGAAGCAAGAATGTTAGGCCCCCAAATTAGAAATGAGAAAATTATGAAAATCAAAATGGGAAAGGGGTTGAAAATATTTATTCTGGGTAGATTTCAGAAAAGCCTCTGACCTTGGCCTCTTTGCTTACTGGAGAGGACACTGTCCTCAACTTGATTGTGAGATAGAGCTGAAATGCGATGTCAAAGTGATTCTAAATATCTGTTGCCAGGAAGCAGATGACACACTAAATTGCTCTGTAGATTGAGTGCTTAATTCAGCGATTTCCTGCTGCAGGAGTTGCCAGTATACAGCCATTTTGTCTTTTTTGGCAAACTGGCTGCTCCTGGACGGCTGTCTCCAGCAGTCTTTCCTACGCTTCCTGTTGTAGGAAGGCCTGTTTCCTGCCTTGAGATTCCTGATTAGACTCTGCTCTATTTTAGTCTCCAAAAGGCCTGTGTAGCAGGTCGATTCTCTGCATTTGATACTGATTTGTGGGAAGTGAAGCCAGATCACAGCCTAGCTACAATAGAACATCTGAATCCTTTGAGATATCTAAAAAAGGGCTGTAGCTCAACTGAAAAGAGCCAGTGCTTAAGGTAATATTTGGAGGTAAAATGCAGATCCTATTCTTTATTTTTTAGGGAAATTTTGCTCTGTTTGTTTCTCTTGGGGCTTATCAGTTTTACGCTGGCTTTTTAAAGTATCTTCCAAGGTTGATTATCCAACTTTAATGTTCTCGGGATCTCCTTGTCCAGATCCTTTAGGTTAGGATCTTTGTAGCTGTATTAAGGTTTCCGTCTCATACTCTATATTTTGCCAAATAGATTTCTTGGCTCAGGAGTGGAAGAGGGAGAGAGGGAAAACAGTCCTGATGTAACTACAGTGCCTCACCACAGATTACCCTTTCCTTCAGTGGACCATATAGAGTCAGCTCATTTTAGGGTGGTTCATCAGTGGATCCTCAGTCTATGCCCTTCTTCTGCAAAGCAGCTGTGCAATGCCCGGTGTTTGCTCTCTGGCTCAAATTTTCAAGTATTTAAGGGTGACTTCATTGACACTGGAGTTCATGTTGTCATGGCCTTACAACAAAAAAAGTAAAAGTGACTTTCCCCTTTGGCTGCAACACAGAGATGTTCTTTCTTCATGCAGCTTCCCCCTTCTGACCTGGTACTTTTTGTTCTGTTTTATTTTCTTAACTGCTTTCCTTCACCCTTTTATTGACAATTCCAACTTCTTTTTCCTGTCTTTTCTTTACCATTCTTCTCAACTATGGAGTTGAGATGCTGGAAGATATGAGCCTTCTCTGGATAAATTTTAATATGAAAGATGCTTTAATTCCCTTCAAAAGATATGAGGAAATTGAGCCCAACAGCCATTATCTGCTATTTTAATAAATAAAAGGCTTTGGCACAAGCCAGGAAATTTGAAGTTAATATAACATGCTTTCCAAATCCATGCATTTCTGGAAAAATTACACTGTTCTGTAGCCCCTGGCAAAAGCCTTCACTTTCGCTTACCTGATTTTTTTTCAGGGTGTTTCATAGCCTTGCTATGATGTAAGTATTGTGTTTTTTTTTTTTTCTTCCTTATTTAAATGTATATATTGGTTCTTGCATATCTTTGCTACTCCAGCTTGCCTTTGTCAGGAAAGAACTGTGATACATTTCAAGTGGGGCCATGCAGTGACCCTCTGAAAGTGACTGTGATAGTGTCGGGAGTGCAGACACACACATGCATACGCACACACACACACAGATTTACACTCACGAGCAAGTTGCAGCCCTCCCTCCTCCCTCCATAAATCCCAGGCTGTTTCCGCCGCTGCAATGGCACCTGTTTGCGGGCAGCAGAACCAGAAATCCCAATAGCAGACATGCTCAGCTTTTCTGTGATGGTGTTTCCAAGAAAAAATGGTAGTATTTTGTACATTAGACACTATCAATGTATATTCTCTTAGGATTAAATTCCTGTCCAAAAGGGCTAAAAATAACATTCAGTAGACTATTCCAGGGAGCCACAAGATTAACAGCAACCCCTTTGTCCAAAGTTGTATCTGTGAATCTGTATAATATCTATAGAGAATATATTAGGGTGTCTGGGTTCATTCTGGGATTCAGATGAGCAATACAAAAAGAGATTTTAGGCTGTGAAGTCTGTGAGATCAGATGTAAAAGCCAAAGGCAAAAAAACACAGCTGGTTGAGTGGAAGGGATCCTGAAAAGAGCAAAGCTGCCCTGTTGCAATGGTGGTAGACCTGTGGTTACTGCCAAGAGCACCTGGCTCTATTGCTATTTTTCTATACTGAGGGGAATGAGAAATAAGCAATACAGAGATCATCTCTGATTCTGTGTCATGTTCTCTTCTAAACAGATGTCTTATCTACCAGGTCTTGAACATGTCCTCTCTCCAAAGAGGAGCTGCCTAAGAGAAGGCCAGTGAAACACATCATAGTTTCTTTTCCCTTTGCTTCAGGTAGACTGGTCCAAGAGTCCTGTTGCAAGGACTGTGTAGTGCTTAGAGAAAGCCAGTGCCTGGCTTGTGAAGAGGTTATTATCCTGTGCAGGGGAAACCCACCAAATATTCCTGGAACCTGTGAAGACTCGCCTGCCTAAGGTCTTCACTGGTTCATTCTAGTGGGGCACAGCTTGTCTAAATTGCAGGTATCTGAGAATCTTTGCAGATGTCAGGAAGACTCCCTAGGATGCGTACTACTTCCCAACTTTTTCTGACTCTTCCATCTGTTTTATAATAAGCATAGGTTAGAAAGGATTTCTCTAGTTTCTTCTAAGTCCTGCTCTAATGACAGCATTTCTAGTCAAAATAGTCTGAGTGCCACATATCTGTCGAGTTATATTGCTAGTTTCTTGAACAGTTGGTATTCACTGTTGCCTGGTACTGGTGTCTCACCTGCCTTCTTGTACCGCACCTGGAATCCCACCCACTTGCAAGGTACACTTGGGTTGCTGGTTGGAAACCCTCTGTTTTTTGTGTCTTCTTCCTCACTGACTTGTAAGGGACCGTGGGCCACAGACCTGGGAAATACGGGCATGACAGCTGGGGGGAAGAGGGAGCTGTGGGATTTTTCATGCATGATTATCAGAGTTACCGGTGTGATGTTACTACAAAATATGCAGCAATATGTGTCTGTCACAGCGGTAGGAGCTTTATGTTATAGTCCATGTGGTCTGTGCTACACTGTTCAGATTACTGCAATGACTTAGTGAAACTGTGAAGAGGAAAAATACAATCCTAAGTCAGCTGAGCGCTCTCATTTGGAAGTACAGTCCTGTGCTAAGTGCCAATCGATATTTTCTGTTTGCTAACTTCGTATGCTTCTCTAATCTGTGCCAGTATTGGCTTCCATCTCCCCTCCTATCCGTCTCTATTAACGTCACCAACCTCCACCTGCAGCTAAGTAAACGTTAGCTCTAGCAACAGTGTGCTCTTTAGAACAAACTACCTGGCTGTGAAGCCAAGGCTGGCTCTGTAGAAAATGTTCATCAGAAATACTTTAGGAAACATTAAATTGATCCTCTGTGTAGCAAAACAGATAGGTGGCTGCTCCCTAAGTGACCCATGACAGGACAGTCTGTCAAGACTCATCTGTTTGTCTAGCTTTTGTCCTTTTGCTATGGATGCAGATACGTGGCCAAGGAACTGTGAGGTCAGTGGGAACAAAGATCATCATTCCCAACTTCTTTATTTTTTAAAAAAGGTACTAAAACTCAGAGTTGCTGCCTTTCTCTCTGTATTCCCCTGGGGACCATCGGCCTTGCACTCCTGCATCTTTGCCTCCTTGCATCCTCACACTGCCTGTCTCTTCAGAGCTTCCGTTGAACTTACTGTATTGCCCCCGTCCGGCCTCTTATTCTCCAACAAAAACACATTTGCTCTGTGCTTCCCTTGGTGTTAGCTGGCTTCACAGACAAAGTATGTCTCAGTCTTGATACGAATTTACAGCAGTGGCTGTCTGGTAGAAATCCTTGCCCTGGATATGATATAGTTTATCCTGCTTTCACATCGGAGAAAGGTAGTTCACAGATACTTTTGGGAAAGAGCTCGCCCTCAGACTGCTGTTTTGAAGGAATAAGTTATGATCACTTATTTGTTTAGCCATATCTATAATTTCTTTTTTCCTTTTCTTTGAATGTGTAAAGACAGAGTAGGATGTTGTGCTGGCATTTTGGAGCAGTAATGACAACTGCATCTACTCTCTTCCAGAGATGAGTGGGGTTGCTACATCTGTAGCTTTCCAGAGAGGGCAATATTATCTAAACTATGAGATTCTCCATATTTGAAAGTGGCTTTTGAACTTGAATTTTATAACTTTTGTGTTGGAACAAAACAAGTATCCAATAATTTTGAGAAAATTAATTCTTAAATGCAGCTGAAAAAGACATTCTGGTGAACTTTCTTTTCCATAAAAATGTATAACAGTGTAACAATGTTTTAAAATATATGTGCAAAACCAAGCAGAACTGAATCATGAAGCATTGTATCTCAATGAAAGCATATCCTACTTTCAGCATCCATCAGTATTTTCTGCTCACTGCTTTTTCAGACTTTCTGATATCTGCCAATATCTTAAGTCTTTCTTACACTCACCCTCTTATTCTTCCTCATTAACGTCACTAATCTCTACTTGAATTCCTTGCAAGCAGAAAGACAAAGTGCTAGTGTGCAGTGAGGGCAAAGAGTGCTTGTTACTGTGGCCAAGTGTTAACGTAAATCAGCAGGGTTAATAAGTAAGCTTATCAGATGTCTTCAAATATGAGTGAAGTCCTATCTAGCGATACCACTGTAGACCAGCTTATTCCAATACTTGCATGTTGCCAAAGCATGCAGGGAACAAAGAGTTTTCCCACTTGATGCACTTTTTTTTTTTTTTTTTTAATCAGAAGTCATATATGACCTGCAATCCTTGCTTTCTCTTCAGCCTGCAGAAGTTGAGGAGCTTTGGGACTCACACGAGAATGAGCATGTAGGAAGAATGAAGAAGAATCATTGTCTGGCTTTTCACAGGTTTCCAGAAGACTGTAGGGCAACCTAGACTGTGTAGATAGGGTAACACAGGTGATTTTTCTGTACAGCCCACCAGGCTTTCCGGAGGCATGGTACTGACTGTGTGAAGAGTGAGTTCTGAAAACAGACTTTTTAGGACATCATTTCATCCTTTTGAGTGTAGGAGATGCTTAGCGTGACACGTTTCCTACTGACCTCCATGTGAAACATAAAAAGTCCTAAAAGAATGTGTTGTGTTATATGTTGCATATAATTACAAAGATGCCAGGACCTCGGTTTCACTTTTCTTTTGAGTAACAGGAAGTTTGTTACAGCAGAACAAATCACAGGTCCTTCAAATGCTGACTCTTGCTTAAGATGTCGTGATTCGCAGGAAGAAAAATCCCTTATTAATGTAGCAGACCAAATATCCAGGTTTATAAAGAGGGGATTGAGGGGAGAGAGGAGCCTGGCTCCAGGCCGCACAGATGTGGGGCAGTGATGCTGGAGAGCCAATTGCTATGCCTGTATAGAACTTCTTTAATATATATATTAAAAAAAAATGCTTTTGTACCCAGGGTAGGTTATCAGTTCAATGGAATTCCTCACCTTTGGCTGAAACAGAGGGGGAACAGGTTTGAGAAAATTCATCTCCAGATAGGTGAGGGTGCTGGGTAAGTCTGGGCTGCTGGCAACTAACGTGCCTGCCAGGGCTGAGGGCCAGCAGTGACCTAGGGGCCTGTCACGCTGACAGGCTGACCCAGGGACTGACACGCTCTTGCGTCTGTGATGAGGGCAGTGACCTCTGGGGCTCTGGAGTTCAGGGTGCTTGTACTAACACATGAATGACACCTCAGCGTCTCAACTCAGCAGGGGACGGGAGCAGGCCAAGAAACCACAAGATTCTCCAAGTGTGACATAAATAATAGTCAATGCTGACATGATTAAATAACAGCTGTATTAAAAAAAAATCTTTCAGTATAAATCAGAAACTGAAGTTTCATTCTTTTTTTTTCTGTTGCTTTTCTCCCATGATACTTGTTTATCACTTGGTAGCTTATTAATTCAGGCTTGCTGGTTGACACTGATGCACATTCAATCAAGGCCAAGCATGGTTTCAATGCATTTTTAACATGCCCTCCCTCTCTCTTCCCTCCAGACCCTGTAAAAAGTTACATGGTGTTTAGAAACCAGTATAAGGAAAAGTGCAGGAAGATTTTAGGTCCACTGTATTAAGACATCTTTCCTTTAGCTAGTGCTAGGTGAGAACAGATTTTTTAAAAATCAGGGAGACTGTATTCTTATATATGCCATTAATATTATGCCTGTGGAAAAGCTAGCACAATTGTTTCCCTGGGATTAGGAGTACATTAAAAACAATGGTCCCGGTGATGAAGGGAAAGGAATATCTGAAGGGATTTAAGGATGTTTTTCCATAGGAGAGACACTGGGATCACTGTTTGATCCCAGATCCGACCCATAGCATGTCTCATGCTCTGATTGCAAGTCTCAGAACTTGCTCTACCAAGACCAGAGCTGCTGCTATATTGGCCTGGACAAATTGTGGCTCCCCACTCCCAAATTAAGAAAATTGTCTTGTCAAGGGATGCTCCAGAAGGTCTCAGGAGGGTCGGTCATATGCACAATAACTTTCCTCATCTTAGCAATGGAGCGCCCACCTAGAGAACTCCAGGCAACAGACTTCTCACAGTCTTCCCTGTTACAGTGATGCTGCTCTGGTTCCCAAAGTATCATGTTGAGGCATCTCATTGCATTGGATGAGAAGGCAGTTTTGGGGAAAATGAGTGTAATGTGTTAGTGAAGAGGGTAGTTTGGCTTTTATTGCTGACCATGCAATAAAATTGTGCAGGTGTTTTGTTTTAAAGACCTTTGGGTATGAAACGTTGAAAAGATATCAAAGTAGGCAGAGAAACTAATTCTGGTGATTTATGTGGCAGATTTTCTTACACATAGTGATTTTTATACTACACACACATATTTATATTATAAATATATACACACATACACATATTTACATGTATTCAAGCCAATGCATCCAAACATAGTCAAGTCTTCATATTGCCTCACATCATAGGTGTCATGTCTCCCTGTTACCTAGCCAAAACCTAGAAAAATCTTCTGCATCTCTGGTTAACTGAAAACCTATGAGAAAATTTTAATTGCTCTAATTGAGCTACTAATTTCATACTTTAAAAGCTGCTGCAGTATAATTATTATGACAAGGAGGTCGGTGTTTCTGAATGTTCTGGCTGCTGCCTTATTTGAACGGACATCAATGTGAGACAAGAACAGAAGCTTTGTGTTTTTCATGGTGTTTTTGGTGGCTGACTAGACTACTCTCAGCCCAGAGATCAGTCCGCTTGTAGCATCCTTCTTGCTGTTGATACAGGTATTAAAAATGAAAGAAGAGGGGCCATGTGTTGATTCCTTTCTGCACAGCTGGTAATGAAACATAAACAGCAAAAGGACCTTTCCTAAACATCCTGCCAGATAATTGGCCACCCATGACCTCAGTCTTGCTTAAAGATTTCCCTCCTACCTTGTTGCATCAAAGAAATGGGACAGCAGGATGAATAATTATAGTTCCACTCAACACAGCAGCATCTCTGCTACCAGTGAGAACCAAAACACATGGGAAAGCATCAGGCTCACACTGCGGAGCATTTGGTAACCTGGAGGAAGCACATCTTTCTGTCTCCACCCAGTCCAAAGTGAACTGCTTCTGAACGTTATCTGCTCATCTCATTGCATTCAGCATGTCATCGTTAGAGAGAGAATCAGACCTATTATGCAGAGGGAGGAAAGTGATTCAAAGCCCCGCCTGTATAGTACGAGTCTATATAAGTGGCTGACAACGATCTGTCTGCCTAAAAAGTCAAGGTTTCTGTTCTAGCTGTTCCTTACGCCCCAGAAAAGAAAGTCTGAAGCACCTTTGTCACTCCGTTTATTACTATAGCTACCAATAAACTGCAGGCTAAATTCCATGGAATTGAGGGAACCTAAGTTCACAGCATAGCAAAAAAAGAAATATCTTAGATTCCAGATATTTTACAGTTTCTGTATTTCTGTGAATTAAATAATTCTTTAACATTGAAAACAGTAGTGTTTGTTTTTCTATTACGAAAATTTGGAACATACTGTGACTATTTTGGAGTTATCTACATATTTTCTCTTCTTTGTGTGTCTGGTAGCCCTACTCATGTACAAGAAACTATGGTGATACGTACAGTACAAGACTCAAATATCGTTCCTATCCTAGGGATTTTATAGGCTGAATTATAAAATAAGCAGACACAGCAACTATCCACATCTTGGTGAATTAATTTTGTAGACTGAAATTTTATAGACTGAAACAGACTTTTAAGGAAGGATTGAAGATGGAAGTTTTGCAGAAGTTTGTGGCAGATTTTCCTGAGCTTTGGGACAAGTTTGGAAATTTATCTTCTGGGTGGCATAAGCTGCTAAAACTGTTGTTTGAGAAGAGTGGTTATCAAGTCAATAATGAATAAAATAGATAAGATGATCACAGAGTTGCTGAGGTGGGAAAGGACCTCAAGGTGGGAGTCATCTACTTCACCCCCTTCCTGGAAGTGTCGCCTTGAGCAGGCAACTCGGGGCCGTTCCTGGTTGTGTTTGGAATAAGTCCAAGGATGGAAACTTCACGGCCTCTCTGGGCAAGACGATCCAGTGTTCACCTGCCATCACAGTAAAATACATTCTTTTCTAACATTTCCGTGCCAGCACAAAGGATGCTATTGAGATGTGAGATTTAAGAATACTGAGATACGAGATGTGAGAACTTAGAGGAGGATTGTAGTTGTGTAGATGAGCTTTGCCTTGGAAAGCAGACTGGACCACATGGCAGAAGTGTATATTAGCTTTTCACCCGTTAGGAAGAAAAATAAAAAACAAGTGATGAATGAGCTTCTGCTATGAAAACCACCATATAAGATCAATATTTGAATAGCTGTAGGATCTCTGCCATGCAGCATTGACTTCTATTCACTAGCTGCTGCCGGATGTGCAAGTCACCTTGGCTATTTCCAGCTTGCTAGCAAATTGTTGTTTATTGTAGTGCTTACTACACCAAAACCAGCCAGTAAATACATTGTAGAAAAGCAGGTGTTCTCAGGTTCCTTCCTTCCTAAACTCAGATATTTACACACTATACCCGTTAACAATCTTATGCACCTGGCAATGTTAAAAGCTGCAATTAATTTAAGATTGAAATAGCATAAAGCGTATTCATACATATATTTGTATGCGTGTGTTAGTATATGGGTACATGATGACTACAATAATCCAATGGAAATTAAAATGGCTTTTTTCAGACGCTCCTTACCCTCATTATCCTAAAACTCATTAGGTTCTTTTGACACCATTGTTTTACTTGTCTTGAATCTTAAGTTGTTTATAAATGTATCCTGCTTTCTGTCTATCCTGTTCTCCACTTTTTAAAATTATAACTCATCTTGTTTTTCCTGGAAGTTGCTAATCAAAACTAAGCCACCAGTAGAGGTGAAGATGAATCCCCAATATTGGATTCCATTCATTTGCTTACAGTGCTATTTAACTACATTATCTTTGTCCGTTATGGAAAATTACAGGAAAAAAAAAAAAAAAAAGAAAGAGAGAGAGAGAGAGAAA
>VZSV01000023.1:7239413-7275376 GCA_013398735.1 Nothocercus julius | reverse complement strand
AGAAAGAGAGAAAGAAAGAAAGAAAAAGAAAGAGAGAAAGAGAGAAAGAGAGAAAGAGAGAAAGAGAGAAAGAGAGAAAGAGAGAAAGAAAAAGAGAAAGAGAGAAAGAGAGAAAGAAAGAGAGAAAGAGAAAGAAAGAGAAAGAAAGAAAGAGAGAAAGAAAGAGAGAAAGAGAGAAAGAGAAAGAGAGAAAGAAGGAAAGAAAGAGAGAAAGAGAGAAAGAAAGAAAGAAAAAGAAAGAGAGAAAGAGAGAAAGAAAGAGAGAAAGAGAGAAAGAAAAAGAGAAAGAAAGAAAGAAAGAGAGAAAGAAAGAGAGAAAGAAAGAAAGAGAGAGAGAAAGAAAGAGAGAAAGAAAGAAAGAGAGAAAGAAAGAGAGAAAGAAAGAGAGAAAGAGAGAAAGAGAGAAAGAAAGAGAGAAAGAAAGAGAGAAAGAAAGAAAAAGAGAGAAGAAAGAGAAAAGCCTTCTGCAAGCAACCGTTTGGGAGTAGATTGCTTGAAACATGGGGCACAAGGCAAATGTACTGCAAAGAGAGATCTGAAAATGCCCTCATCTTCAATCATGTTCCCTCTGAGCTCATGGAGCCCCTGAATTTGATCATCTATTGTCACACACTTTGATTAAATAGTTTTTTTCTCATTTTCCTTGAGCAATATGGTAATACCACTCCTACATTTCCAAGTTTTGTATTACTTGGTGAGCAGTAATCCTGCTGACTCAAATTACCTTGTGCAAACTGCACAGCCCTGCCTGGTGAGCGGCTCAGTTCAATCTACTCTGTTCAGTGTCCATATGACCTCTGGCAAGTTATCAAGGTGGCCTTTGGCTGAACAAAATTTGAAGATGCAGTGTAGCCAGGACTCTACTTCTGTGTAAAAGTGCACTCATTCTAGCTGAACAACTACACTTTAATCATAAGGAGTGTATCCTGGCATGAGCCGGAGTATCATCAGAGGAACTGCAATATGTTTGTCAGAGTACTATTCTTGTCAGAGTACTAGTCAATGCAGGTGTTTTATAAAGGTTTTATAAAGGTTGGTGGAAAAGGGGAGATATTGGTCACAAAAATCTCACCCAAGTAAATCTCACCCAATTTCTCAATAGATCTGTTCAAAACAAAATCATGATATTTCATATTTTTAATTTTGAACCAAGTTAACATAGTTTTCCTCTTCTCCATTTGTCTTTTTTCCCTCTTCCTTGAGAATCATGAATAATATTTTTAATATGATTTTAAAAGCATTTTCTGTGTTATAGGTTTTGGGTAAAACCAGATTTACTGGTTATTCTTTCCATGGTTCCAGATCCCATTATGCCAGAATGTTCAGGTTTTCTATACGTTATGTAAATATTACTGTGACACATGATGCCATAACAAATAATAAATACTACTCAAAGACTGCAGGAGGAATTACTCTGTGCTATTAACCTACCTGTAATATGTGAGGCAGTTGCAACATTTTTGTCTGGGAATTCTCAGCAAGATGTGTGTCCAGACATTTGGAAATTGTGGCAAAATGGGGGAAAAAAAAAAAAAAAAAGTGCTCGATTCCTGCAGTGCTTGATTCCTGTACCATCTTTTAAAAGAGAAAAAGATGTGTTCAGAAAGAAAAAGTAATAGCAGCTCTATAAGAAGAGGAGTGCAGAACAGAATGAGATTTTTCCTATTGCTATTTCACAGAACTTTCTGTTGTTAACCTTTGCAAAAAGTAGTTTACATGTATGAGAAATACTTTTTCCAATAATAATATCACTGTCATCTGTTTTTGTTTTTCCTTTTACCCAATAGAAAATTCTAGTCCAAATAGTTGGCTATGGAATATGGAGCATTTCATTTAAAATAGGGATGACTAGTTTTGCTTTCATGGTTCTCCCCATGTCTTCCCCAATGTTGATAGTATAGCATATATGCATAAAGGGCAAGAGCAATGTCTGTTTTCTATAAAGATAAGAGTTTTTTTTTTTCTTCCTATTTTGAAAAGACCAATAATCTATTTTTTTTTCTTTTTCAGTCTTTAAAGAAAAAAATAGCTAAGCTGATTTAAATTAAATTTTACAAAGCATATGCTCCTGGGCAGAAATCTTATAAATCCACTTTCAGCCCAAGGCACATTTTTATGGTTGAGATACAATAAACTACTCAGAACAAGGATTCTGCTGGATTTGCTTACTGAATATAGTAGCACAAAAGGTATTATTGCTATAAAGCTTCATAGAAATGTTTGAATTTAGCTGACAACCAGAAGGGCCATTTTTATTTAGTTTGACCTCAGAACACCAGAACCTACTAGAGTCTATCTACAGAAAATAAAACACAGTCAAAAATTCAAAGCAAAATACTGATTAAAACAACAGAATGTAGGCCAGGGTGTCCCAATGCTATAGTGTGTGTGATGCTTGAATGCTGCTATACTGAATGTCTTGGCACAAGAAAAAAATGAAAAAAAAAAAAAAGCTAAATAAAGCAAAACACTTGTAAAGTGACTTCCTGTTCAACAAGAGTTAAAAGCCAAGGTGATCTGTGTGATCTGTGATGGACATGGTTTTATTGCAAAATCAGTTTAGTAGATGCCTGTTAGCTTACAGTGAAGCTTAATTTGCAAAATAGGGCAATCTTCCTAGTGGTTACACAATGTAAGTGTTTCAGGGAAATGCAGAAATATACCAAGAGGATAATAGTTAACAATGAGGGGGATCAGAAGAGAAGGTCGCGCATTATCTGATGATTATGCAAACTGCATGTTAAAAGACTAATGAGAGCTGCTCACTATTGAATTGAAATGTTTACGTAAAATCTTGCCCATACAGATGCTTCTGTGTCCTTTGGGTAGGTTGCCAGATTATTTAATGGCCTAGTTACTCTTGTAACTAGCTGTAGAGTCTATTGCATGTAAGGGAAATTATTAACATTGAAGGATCCCTTTCTACCTTATCCAATAGGAATGTCTTGGACTGACTCTTGGGGGAAGGTTTAGGGTCAGCAAGGAAAAGGTGTCAGAGTTAAAATGCAGACCATGTGGCTGCATTCAGCAAGTGCCTATGTTTGCTATTCCCCTAATGGCATAGCCAGTTCAGCTCCAAGCACTAAGAGCAGCAGCTTGAAAATAAAAGTCTTATCCTGCATGTGAAACAGAGCAAATCTCTGTTTCAGGCTGATCGCACCACCACAGTCAAGATAGGATAGCACATACTTTTCTTCTGTAATACTTACTAAATTCAGAGGGAAGAGTCGAAGAAGGGCTGAAATTCAACCTGAGCAATATTATGCCTAGGAAAAGGTAAAGACATTGTTATAGCAATCAATCGTAGATAAAGAGCTGTGTTTGAGGTAGCTCATGCAAATGATTAGAAACAAAAGAAGAGAGTGAAGAGGGACTTGTGGTGCATGGAGGGATAAGCACAATACCAGCTTTCAGGAGAGAGCCAGATTCTGATTCATTGATCCGACACGAGGTAGGACAAAGACAACTGAATTGACTGGAATCCCTGCCAAACTGAATAGGTAGAGCGGAGATCACAATGGAACAGAGGTGAATTTTCCTGGCTTTATGTCTGAAAAACTCTTTCAAACTGTCAAGAAAAGGAAGATGACACAAGAGACTTCTTAAAAACAGTGTTCAGGGATGGTGTACCAATGCCATGCCCTTTTCCAAGAAACAAGAGAGATCACAGGATTAATGTGCTCTCAAGCAAAAGAGCATGAAGCGAGACAGGAAGCGACTGTCAGTCACATACATGTCTGTGACAACCTCTTTGTAAAGCTTCTTTCCTTCCTGTTATTCCAAATGGTTAGGAAGTATCAGGTGGCAGCAAGGGTTAAATAACACAACAGTGATGCCAGAGGGTTGTCTGACTATGGCTCTTCTGTAAGAGTTAATAAGGTGATGAAATTGGGAAACAAATGACAGTGAGGGAAGAAGGCAGAGATGGTGCCTGCAAGATGAAGTCCTAATCCTTTGCTAGGGGAAAAGGTAGTCTGTTCTGTGTTCCTCATCAGTGAGCCAGAGAAAATGGCTGCTATGAAGGGAACTTTAACCACCCATGAATGATAATTTAAAATCTACTCTAACCAGTAAGATTTCTCTCAGTCCTTGCCATCAGCACTTATGGCTCCTTTGAGGGAATTTTTGGCACTGTATGTAGTGCTAATTCATATGGAAAGATTTCACGTTTTTACAGGTTTGGTCGAATATCTCTATTGTTTTAATTTCTTTACCACTCTCAGAAAAGGAGAAGGAGAAGCCAAAATGTTTTTTTTTTTTTTTTAAACAAATTAATTTTCTTTGAAATTATATTTGACCACTTTGGAGGTATTATTATCTATGCTGAATGAAGGACAAAATTCAGAGCTCGGCTTGAGTTAATAGTATGTGCAGCCAGAATGTGAAATCTAAACCACAAGGTACCCAAACTACTCAGAGCTCCACAGCATGCAAAATTACCTTCAGAAATACCAATAACCTTCTCATGTAGTTTCTGATATCCTCTAATTCTGTTCAGGAATTAACATGAAACTACTCTGTAGATAGAAATTACCCTTTTGCTTTTGGTGAATGGATATGGATATGGGATTTTTGAAATGTGTTCCTAGCTTTCAACAGAGTTCATTTTATTTCCAAGGTGTATTAAAATTTCCATAAGGTGCTTTTGCACATATTTTCTTCAGGTTGATTCTAAAGGAATCAGCAAAAGCTCCAGAAAAAAAAAAAAAAATCATGCTTATACGTGGCACACACCTTACTCTAGCAAGCTTTAATACCTTGCAAAGTATAAGGTGTTAGAGACCAAACATGAATACAAGAAAGATGAAATACACAATAGCTCCTGTTTTTATAGCATTTCAGAACTGTTCCCTTACCGCCCTAGGCACAGGACAAAGAGGCAGTTTTATCTAGTGGGAGAATGAGCTTCTGAAGAGAGATGAAAGCATGTGGGCATTTAAAAAGCCGTTAGCTGCACACATTTGCTGAGGATCCTGCCCGCACTCTGCACAGTCAGAGCTGATTCGCAGCCTCATGCAGGCGGGTCCAAGGCCTCAGGTGAATCTGGGGGTGTCTCTGCAAAAAACACCAAGTAAAAGTGATTTTCCCAGGTTACTGGCACAACTGCACTTGCGTATGTGCTCTTCTGAATGCTCCTAAGGTTCATCCTCTGACTCTAGTGAAAATCCTCTGATGCAACTGTACATTTGTAAAGCTTTCTAAGAAGTCCTCAGATCATCTGCTGTGCTAAAAGGCAGAGATCCAGTGAATGGGTTTCTGAAAAGCATTCATTTAAAACCTTCTGAACTTGCTCTGCAGATGACTAAAACATGCTTATAGATATTTTTTCTCATTATATGAATATTTGAACACTTTTCCCACTTTGCCGCAGGATATTTTTGAGCACATACTATAGTCTGAGAGTATTTTAACACTGCATAAAGCTTGAAGAATCTGCAGACTTCTGCAGGGGTTTCTTGAATAAAAAAGAAGAATGTCACAGTCTTGAGGAAACAAAAGGACATACCTGCTTGTCTGGTTGTTGCTTTCTGTTCCTTTTTTTTTTTCTATTTTTTCTTTCTTTCTTAATTCACTGTTCAAACTTAGGGAAATTTCTGCTGTGTCTCCAAATAGCTAAAAATTGTTTGACATTTTTTGCATTGTGATTTTTCTCATAAAATAAAAATCATTTAGAAATGGGAACATTTTCCATCCACTGAACTACAGACATTATTCAAAGTAGAATTTTCTAAGGAAAATTATCTCGTCAATTTTGTACCTGTAGCTGTTCAGGATATCTAGTTCTTTTTCATTTCAGTTGCAGATATTCCCACTGGTTCCAGTACAGGAAATTATGTCACATAAATACTCACTTGCCCATTCATCCTAATATTCTTTGTTTAGTCCCTGTTTCTTCTCTAAGTACTCTATACCTCATCTCAGGGCAACAGAGAAAGTCTCTCCTTAACAGTTACTTGATCCTGGCCCTCTTCCATGAGTAAAGCACTGATAAAAAGTCATGTTACAGCAAATTAGCATCTGGGTTTTTTATCGCCATTAACATGTTTAAATGGGATTGTTGATGCAAAGGCAGTGTTTTACCTAATTTGGCCGTCAGTGGTGCAACAGAGAGCACCAGCATTGACCAAAAAAATGACTGAGTTTAATTTCTCAACTCAAAATCATGATGAATAGTGTGACTTTTCATTGCAACGGGCATGTTCAATGTCCTCTACAGCACATCTTACTGCTTTCCTCCTCCCCGTCACTGCCTGGCTGCAGCCTGATGAGAAATGGTAAGACTAATCTTTTAGTCTTAGTTATTTAGTAACTAGTTTCTTGTCACAGCAATCACATGTCTTTAAGAAACTCTAAGGAGAAATGAATATGAATTCTGTGTACTGAGACCTTTTTGCTGCTTTTAATACACCATTCTGCACTGCTGGACATGTAACATCAGGAACAAAAGGTCAAGTCATACAATTTTAAAAGAAAGAGAAGGAGAAGAAGAACTGCTACAAATGGACTCTCACAAAGATGTTGTTTTCCTGTCATTAAAAAATGACCCTGAAATTAAAGTAGTTTAGAGGGAAGGCTTGAAGGCTTATTCTTTAGACAGACTTTGGCATAGAAATCCTGGCCTCAGCTACAAGAACAACAAGCCCCCTCCTTGAAAGAAATACCAGCTTAAGCAGGCAGTGTCCAAGTAACCACTGGTTGTCAAAACAGCTTCTTAGGGCCCTAATCAAATGTTCTCTAGTTGATCCCAGGCATGAGGATTTTTCTTTTTCCTCGTCTCTCCAGAACTGTAGATATATGAAGTCACTTCCACTTGCTATGAGATTTGCATTGAACAATGCAGACAAGTCCTCTCCTCAGAACTTGCATTGCAGTTGGGTGAGAACATGACCCAAGATCATTCAAGAGCAGGGGACACCCACCTGTCTATTCCTGCCCTCTTTCCAGTTGCTTGCAGCTGAAGTTGCTTGCATCAGGCTTTCACAGAGATGCTCACAACATAAACTAACACACCAATGGAGCCTGAAAGGACAGACAGCTGCTTCTCAGTGGAAATAGGCTGGTCAGAGAGGCCAAAGAACTAATTCTCTTGGTAGCCAGTGATGTGTCTGACAAGGGGCTGAAATGGCACATGTGCTGGAGGCAAGCAGCACCGGGGACCACCTGAGGCAGGAGGCTGGCAGCAGTCACAAGGGCCTGCGGTGTCCCAACAGCGCTGGGACATGGCACTGCAGGGAGGCTGCAGGCATCTTCCCAGGTCTGCGCTCTGAGGAGCTTTCAGGCACTCTTGTAGTCTGCGTCTCAAAGACACTGTGACTTGTGAAACAAACTAGCTGGGTTCCTTCCCTCTCTCCCCACCAAAAATTAGATTTTCCATCTTACAGGAAATATTGTCATTTTCATTTTTCATTATGACTTGAGGCACCTGAAAGAGATTATTGAAATTCTCTGTGAGACAGAAATGTTGAGTTCAGCCAGACTCCATCATATTATGTTCTCCAACTTCTGCAACAATTAAGGCTGGGGTACTTTAGAAAGCAACCTTTGTCTCTGCACATTTCATTCATATCAAAAGAACTCCATCTTTGCACTGGCAAAAGGAAAAGCTCTGCGGGAAGTGAGTAAATCATCAACCATACCATAACATGTAAGAGCAGGGAATCCATACTAAATTTACATGGCTGCTTTTACTTCTGGCACTGTTTCATCCCTTTTGAGCGCTAGTCTTTGCAACTTTAACATTTTTATGGACATACTTTTGAAAGCACATTGTGTTACCTAGAGGGATTTAAAGCCATTATGATACAAAGAAGAGAGAGAAATGGAGCTTGACAAGTAGGAATATAATAGAGGTGCTCTCAAGTAAGGCAAATATCTGTGGTGAGTATTACTCAAGACTTTGTATTCCAAATTCATAGAAGTTATTTTTATGGGTGGAAAAAGGATTGAAAGAAAAAATAGTAGTACCTAAGACAGCAGTATCTTAAGTCCCAAATAGGGGAAAATCTTCTCTAATCTTCTAGATGGCACCAAGGCTGTTGGTGGCAGGACAAAATGAGTGGTCAAGTCTCCAGTAACTGAAGAGCTGAGAACAAAATATGCAATATATCACTTTATATCCAATTTATATTGGGACCTATCAAAACATATTCTTCTTTTGAGAGAGGCTTCTGAGATGTAGCAGAGATAAATTGGTTTCAGCTGACTAGTATGAGCTTACTGCTGCTTATGTATTCATCTAAGGATGACTTTTGTGTTCAGTGGAAAGGAGGAGTGTTAATTATTTACATTACTATAAATCTTTAATTACTGTGATATGGTGTCTCTAGTCCCTTTATCATTCAGAGCAGTGGAATAGCTCTTGCTATGACAGACACAAATGGGATGTAACTCAAATGAAACCTGTTCATCACTGACTCATATGGGAGGCAGTGTTATACCTCGGTTTAGCATGCTTCTGAGGTTTTTAGTAATATGCCTGCCACTTTATAAGGAAGCACTAAGTGTGATAGGGCTAAAAAATAGTGCAGTATCTATAGAGAGAACACAGGGAATGATTTGCTGTCTGTTCTCAGGTAGCTGCAGACACAGCTCACGTCCTGTGAAGGCCTTAGTACTAAGCGATATAATTATTCAAGCAGTCTCTCCAGCTTCAATGGGACTATCTGTTCACTTGAAATCAGGTACATAGTAACTGCCTTTGGGATCAGTGCTTGTCTTGCCACTGTATTAGGGGATTTTCTGCCTGTTTTTGCACAGAATTTGGTTATCACCACATCTATTACCGTAAATGGAGATTAAGATGGAAAAGGTAAGAGAAAAAAGATAGCAAGTCCTTCGTGATGGCTTTTATCTTTACAGTTATAATTACGCATCTTACCTGGGTACCTACATGATTCATGGAGCCTATAACTGAAGATAATCAAGAAAAATAACAATATCAAGAGGGAACATGATAGATCGATACACTAAATTATATGAAGGTTTTACCCCTGTTAGGGTGGAACTGGATTCAGTAGATCCCATATGGTTGTCTTCAGACCTGTGTGCCTCTTTTCAACACTTAAACAGTATTTCTTCCCTTATCCTTTGCCATTTATTAAGGATAATCTCTCTTTCTGCAGAGGAGAGTGTCTGCTCTGATCAGCCTTAGCTTCTTCAATCTTTTCCTGAAAAAATCAGAAATCAAAAACCAAAAAAAAAACAACAATGGATAGAACTCTCTTTTCGGGCACAAGAATTGCTCCCATATAGAATTACATCAGCCTAGTCTCAGGTCTTGGGCTGAGAGAGACATAGCTATTACCCAAATTATTTTTTCTTTTGAACACTGGTGGTGACTCATGAGATGTGCTTATCTTGCCTATGTGCTAGAAACACCTCAGGGTGTAGCATTTTTGTTTTCTTTGGAAAAAAATTATATTTCTTAGATTGCACTCTTACACGGTTCATGTGATTTATCCACAGACACTGAAAATGTATGATGCGGTGTGAACGTAATAGCTGTTCTCTGTGGCAAAAGTTCTTTGTTTTGAAGTTCTTGAGTAGACCAGCTGGGTTCCTGCTGGAAGGGCCTGGAGGTCTCTGAGAAGACAAAAAAGCTCTCAGGACTGACCTATGTACGCCTGATCTTTTCTTGGAGTAGCAGTAAGTACTGCCAGTAAGGACTGACTTAATCTTCCTTCCGTTCTGCCTTTCTGTGATTTGATTCTTTGCATCTCCTTTCTCTCATTTTGAGAAGATCATTTGAGGAGATTGAGAGGAGATCTGATCACCACGTACAAGCACCTGCGGGGTGAATGTAGGGAGGATGGGGCCAAACTCTTCTCGGTGGTGGCCAGTGACCGGACAAGGGGTAATGGGTACAGATTGAAACACAGGCAGTTCCATCCCCATGTGAGGCAGAACTTCTTTGCTGTGAGGGTGCCAGAGCCCTGGCACAGGCTGCCCAGAGAGGCTGTGCAGGCTCCTTCTCTGGAGATCTTCCAAACCCGCCTGGCTGCCACCCTGTGCCCCGTGCTCTGGGTGTCCCTGCTGGAGCAGGGGGGCTGGACTGGATGATCTCTAGAGGTCCCTGCCAACCTCAGCCATTCTGGGATTCTGTTATTCTGTGATTTTTGCTCAGAGATCTGGAACTGAGATGAATTCCCAAATTAGATGTGAAAAAGAGAGTTGCATTAATCACCAACTAAACTTTACAGTGGTATCTTATATGCAAATTATGATTACTTTGAAGTAACCTTTGAACCAAGTCCATCAACCTTAGTTAGAGTTTTGGAATGGTTTCAATATAAAATTATGTAAGAAGTTATTTTAAATGGTTTACAAATGAAATCATTAACTGAGCTAACATTTGCAGGACTCACCAGACACTGACATCTTTCTTCACCAAAGTATATGAACTTTGTTAAACTTCAGCTAAGTTTTCATTTAACCACTTACTTGTAATGTACTTATAATGTCCCCTAGCACTGAAGTGTGTAAGCATAACTAGGTTTCTTACAAAAATATTATTCTTAGTTTTGAAAATTTAGCATGGCTTTCCTCTAGCTCATAAAATAATGTATACTATTTTATTTCAGAATGATTGAGATTTTTTTTTTAATTTCATATGTCATACGACTTACCAAAAATTTTAACTAATAAAGTGTTTTTAGAAATTAACTCATTTTATTTGATGAACAAGAATGCTAAGATATGAGCAGCACTTCAGTATTGCCTTTGAATTAGTGTCCCTGAGTACAGACATGACAGAATTAATTTCTGAAAGTAGTTGGGAGAATGTTCCTCTACTTTAAGGAGCTCATTTGGCTGTCATGATCAGACCAACTTTCTGTTATGGTGGAGGAAAATATCTCTGAAAAGTACAATGCACCAGTGAGAGTTTGTTTCACAAAGAATAACAGGAAAAAACATCTCTGAGGAGGGTTTGACAGCTTCTTTAATGTAAATTATCTTTTATTTTCGTTCGTTGGTAATACTTAACTCTTTTATATTACAGCACATAAGAATGTTTGCTAACCATTGCTGAGGCCTTAAATTATAAAAAGAGAAGCTTTCTCAAGACATCGCAGAAGAAACCTGCACATGATAACTTAGGGGAATTCAAAGGACACACTAAACTGGATTGACTAACTAGCTGTAGGTTCATGCAATTTCTTCCACTTTGCTCAGCACGATTGGTTCCTGCTCAGTTGCTCTATTGGCTGCATTGTCTCTGTGGCAGGGAAGAGAAAGGGACTAGGAAAATGGCATTACTTCATATTTCTACATTTCATAGATTTTCTATCCGTAGCTTTTACTTCATTCTTTTCCGTTTTGCTTCCACTTTCTTTTTCTTATAACAAACTTGAAAAAACAACACATATGAAAAATGTTTTGTTTATAACTGATTAATGTCATTTTCCATTAGAACATTAGAATTCTGCATGTTCTCATGGTTTAGCATATCACTTTTAAAAGACTAGAGCTTAAATTCTAATTTTAATTGCAAAATGCTGATTTGAAATGTGACCAATGGACACTTTATTTTTCTTAGCTATTTCCAGATTTTACCCACTTAGAGCTCTAAAGAAGATTAAAGTGTAGAAGAAGGCTGTTTTTATTCTGCTACTAAATAATCAGTAGCTGTTAGATAACTCTATGCTGTCTATTGTAGCAAAGATTTGCTTTGTCAGTAACTGAGCAGTTAGTTAATATACAAAGTGCAGGCAGAGAAGTTAACTGCAATATCCGAGCATGCAAACCTTCCATGAGAGGATCAGCCAGATTTGTGACTGTCTTTGGTATAACAAACTGTATTAATGTGTTATAACAAATATGGTGTGTGCTTTACAACACAGTCTTACTTTTGGCTTAGAACTTCTTTCTTGAATGTTACAATTTTTTTTCTCTCAACAGATTTTAAAGCCTGATTCTTGATGCTGTCTAATTTTGAAGTCATATCTTATTCACACTGATGCTGCCGGTTCTGTGCTCATGGCTTCCTGGAACAGTAGCAGCATGTGCCTTGAGCAGCCACTACTTTCATGTCTGGAATAACGGAGATAGGACTTTATGCCCATACACTTTATCAGTGATTTATTTAGTAAAGGAAAATAAATATTACGGTAGTACAAGAAAAATTTTGCTTAGGCTTAAAGAAAATATTTTATGAATATATTTGAAAGAGTCAGGAAGCATGTCAAGCTTCATTAAAGATTGTTAGGTAGTTCTCTGAAGCTTAGTTCTTCCTGCTTATTTGGCTATGTGCTAACATGGAAGAGCATGCAGAGTTTTGGTAATCCAGTGCTGATCCCTTATTTTTAGAGATTACACTGTGAAAGCCTTACTTTTCTACAGAATGTAGAAAAATTTTCTACAAAAAAGAAATTTTGCAGAAAATTTTTGAATTTTACTTTTCAAAAAATCAAAATCAAAATAGAAGGTTCCAAAATGGTTGCCACAGGATATGCAGTCACCAAGGTTATATCTTTTCATTTAAAAAAAAATCATTTTATAATGCAAGATCCAAATCCTTTTGCTGGAAAATTTAACAGAACTTTTTTCTGGTTATTTTTGAACAGGAAGCCCAGCTTGGTTCTTCACATCTGCTTGAATGAGTTCATCTGAAAGCCAGATTTATTACATAAAGTGTCTGTATTGTTGCACTCATTCACAGCACAAAAAGGACCCCTGCATCTAGGGCTTTTTGTGTGTAATTTGAAAATGTTTTTTTCCTTCAGTACCAAAGTGGATGTTATGTAATATCACATCAGCCTGTGCAACGTGATGCAAAATTGCATAAGGCTATTACTTTTGCCCCTTGGCGTGATGGAGAATAAAAATTGGATTTAAATTGCTCCCGTCATACTTGAAATATCCCAAAGCACTTTTCAAAAGTAAAATTTAAATTATGTGAAGCTGCATGGATATTAGGTAACCAGCAAGATCCTGGGCATGTCAGCAGAGGGAAAGGCTTCTTGTGCTTTGGTGGCAGAGGGAGAACCAGTGCAATTGGGGCACAAACAGATGTGCCAGGTCTGAAAGGTGCACATGCAGCTGTCAATATAAGGCATTTGAAGTCCATCATGACATTGTGCACCATTACAATGGGAAAGGATTTAGTGGCCAAATCTGCGTAATTTTAGATATATTCAATACTTGGCCAAATCTGTGTATTTTTAGATATATTCAAAACATGTCAGTTATTTAGATGATGTGGTAATATTAATACTTTATGCATGTATTTGTGATCTGATATGTATATTATACATAATATTTGAAAGCAGTGAGTCATTTATAGATGGAGTTTATTCATAACATCTTAGTCATAGGCCATAGTGCAATTATGCCAAGGAAAGAAGATAGATATGAAGGTTAAATTCTACCCAGCTTGCAATTCAGTGAAACTCAGATTTTGAAATTACAGTGTCCCTCATCTCTCTCTCCCTCAAGCCATTTTAACTAATAATTTCAGCAGTAAGAAGTGAGTTCCATGAGCAGCAGAACTTAAGAAGACTTTCTTCCCATGCCTCTTCTATGTGTTTTCTCTGGTGGCTGCTGGATAAATGCTTAGGTGTTTTCCACTGTGATGGCAGTAAACTGGATCTGCCTCTTCTTCCTGCCATTGATTTTCACAAAACTTGTAGAAAATTAATATTTCAGAAGCTTCTTCTTCTCTGTCAGCCTTGCTTGAAGCTGGTGAACAGCTTCCAAAGTGACTACAGGAACTCTGACAAACAGATAGGTGGGAAGACACATGGGCATTTAGGTCAATTCTTAGGGAAAAAACAGTTCTAAGAATACATAGATAGAAATATGGCAAGTTTTATGTGGGGTCAGACTAAGGATCTGTCTAGCCAAATACCACGTCTTCTACACTGGCCAAAATTAGATGTTTCAGGAAGAGTGATATCAATGTAAGCTTGTTTGAAAAGACCTCCAAAATATATGGTTTCTTTTCTCATGTGCTTGTCCAGTTTCCCCTACAACTCAACTAAATTGTAGCCTATTCAGGCATCCTTGTGCCAAACTGGGACATCCTATCTTGGAACATCCCTGTTGCCCCACCTTGATTTTTCTGGAAAAAAAAAACCTTGATTTTTATTAAATGCCACCATATTGTTTTCTTAATGGATACAAAGAGGTTTCTTCTTCCTTTAACTCATTGGCCTAATATATATTCAAGAGTAGCTTTTGGGTTCAGTTTATCCTGAAGTGCTATGCCAAGTGAGTCAAAGGCTATATTCTTCCATAAACAACATTTGTGGTGGCTGGAATCTAGCCTTTAGTCTTCCTTTGCTGCCAGAAGCAAAAACTTTTGCCGTGGAAGCTGGCTTATATGTTAATGTCAGACTAGTTAAGAGGAGGAGCAAGACTAAGTGCAGTCTCATGAACAGTTCAGACAGCTGAGGATCCCGGTTTCCTGAATAAAAAAATGTATTGGGAAAATACAGGGAAATTAATTTTTGCAGGTGTATATCCCAACTGATTTTGTACCTATGATAGCCAAAAGTTTGTTTGATGCCAGGTGCCCTAGATTAACATTAAAAGCAAAGGCATTAAGGTGAACGTTGTTCTGATGCAATCTACTATTGCCATAGATATAGCAGAGACAAATGAAGAGATGGTCTCTAATTTGGGAAGTTTGTATTCAGACAACTCAGAATCATAAATATAGGAATAGAGAGATGAGAAAAATTACGATAGGTATAATAAAAAATGTTTCACAGAGTTCTTTAATGCACAACCATACATAATTCATGCACAATTATTCCTGTTCTTGCAGTGATGGCCTTGGTGCTTTTTTGTTGTTGTTTATTTGTGGGTTGTTTTTGTTTGATTTTCCTTTCACTAATGGAACTCTGTTGGTGAGACAAAGCGATGAGTTGTTGGTTTTTTTTTAAAGGATGGACATGAATTAGAAGAGGGAAGTAATATGTCCTGTATATTTCAGGAAGGTCTAGAATTTAGGATTAAGTATATTTCTTTTAGAAATAAAGAGTACATTTCAAAGGTTTCCTGTTTGTGAGGAGACTGATGTTTTCTAGCTTGGATTCCTTTGTATTTAGAAGATATCTCAGTGAAAAATGTTGGATTGTTTTCCAGGGTGCTTGAGCACATGCCTGAAAAAAAAAAAAAAAAAAAAAAAAAAAGAACAGAACAGGAAATGTTTTAATAGAATTCTTTGCTCTGTCCAATAACGTTCCTAAAAAAAATTCAAGGAGAAAAGGGAGTGGCATAATTTTATATGAAAGAGACTTTGGATAGAGGTGCCAGAACACTAAGAAATAAATGTCATTACAATTGGCAGAACAGGTCAGCTAAGATTTTGGCCTGATCTTTTGGACTGCTGTATCACAAAATTAGCCCGTCTCTGCTGGAACCGTCAACAAGATTTATTCACTGGGGCTGGTTATCTACAAGGCTGATATTAGAAGGCTGCTGCATGCCCACGATTCGGTCATGTTTCGAAATGAAAAGCTCGTTTCATAAAGGACAGCCACAATGCAGAATGGTCTGGCAAAAAGGTAATGTGTGAGGTCCACCTTTAATATAGAACTGTGTACGCCCAATGAATGATGCAGCTTAAAGCTTACATCATGGGAAGACCTGACCCGCAAGAAGAGTGTGCGAGAATGAAGCAAGAAGTATAGACAGATGCAATGATGAACTATGAAAGATCATCCAGGTCCTTCTATCTGGTTAGATAGTTCTGATACGTCAACTGTAGGTGGATAAACGACAGTTTACATGTTTGGGCCTTTTTTTGCCCAAGTAGTCCTGTAACCAGTGATGTGCCCTGCTGATTTGCAAATTTGGGTACAAATTCCACTGTACATTGTTTTTGTCAGTTAGGATCTCTCAAGCCCTGGGGCCAATACACCATATCAAATGGGGCTTGTCAAGACAGTATGTTAAGACGCCCCTTGATACAAAGAAATTAGTGCAGCAGCTGTTCAGAAGTTGGCATTTTCTGGGAAGCCAAAGGGGAAGCTGACTGTTTTAGGTTAAAGGTAAACCTGGCTTGGACATTGTGAACTCTGCACATACCTCTATAGTTCTGACAGCTTCGTTAAAAAATTCGTCCTGATTAGGTTCATAAAACAGGTTAAACTCTGCATGTGCTTTATTAGTGATACAGAATTGCACAACTTTTTGTAAGATTCCCTGCTAAGCTTTAGGAAAAGAAGCCAGTTAATTAATACTGAACTGTCACAGATTTCTGCAATTATGATCTGTTACTCTGAGGAGATATACAGTGAGAAAATATTCTTTTAATATGCTATTGGCTTCACCAGTTATTCATAAGAAGTACATTTCCTAATATTGATAGACTTTAGATTAATATATACATTGAAAACATACTCTCTTCCATAAGTTAATTATCATCTTGTGGACAGCAATCTTCTGTTACGAGGTGCTATTAAGAATGTCAGTGATAAATGCATTTCATCCATATTTTCCCATAACAAAATATCTGAAAAGCTCATGAAAAGAATACACTTCAAAAAAAATGTATTTAGTAAAGAAGAGCATACTAGAAAAGACACAACTGTGAAGTATGGAAAACAGTGCTTGGTAAAGGTAATAAGAGCTACCTGCATGCTGTCATAAGTGCTGTCATAAGAGCTGTACTCACTTTTTTCAGGAGCTTTCTATTTTGTTGAACAAATTCCCTGGAGATGAGAATTACTCTGGCCTGACTCAGCTAAGGGGCATGTTTTTTTTCAAAAAAAGGTTTTAGAAAATAAAGTCCAACATTCCTGTCGGGTAGTGTGCAGATATACATGGGTAATGCTTACTGTCACCCAACTTGCTTACTTAATTTGTCCCATGGCATCAAAAGGGCATGATGCTCTTCATTTCCTCTCCTTATCCATTTGGTAGTTTTAATTCACCTCAGGTGCAACTGTGCTTTTACCATGAAATGATCCCCATATATGGTTCCTTACTGTTAGTATCTTTGGAATAGGCAACTGCTATACAGCTACACACAGGCACCACCATTTTAGGGTTTCAAATCCTCAAGGCAGCAAGTAAATGGCATTTGGGTACATTCCAGTCAGGCCAAACTCTCCTCTTTTCCTCCAGAGTCTTAATAAGATATTTTGGCTAATACACGGGTGATTTGACTTTTTGGATGAGGCTTTCAAAAACCGAACCTGCTGGCTAAATGGAGTTAAAGGAAGGGCAGACTGAATCTACTCACTGCTCTAAAAAGCTGCTGCTGCTGTTTCAGTGGGAAGACAGGAGCTTCTCTCTGACTTCACTACACTCTGCTATGGGCTGCAGCCTATGAGTCACTGCTTTGAAGAGATAGTGACTTATTTTAATTACCCTCAATAAACCCTGCATTTGCAGGAGTGAGTCATACCCTAATGTAATTTCATAATAATTATATATAAAGTATTTTAAAGTGATGCCTTGTAGCTTTGCCTATTTTGTTCATTCTCTGGGCTGATTGCAGAAGATGATTCATTTTAAATAAGCTCCTATATATTATTTACTAGTAATAATTACTTCTGTTATTTAAAGATACAGAGTGTGCACGGTTCTGTACAGATCGACAACGCGATAAGATTCCTGAGCCCAGAGGCATGCACCACATGTGTGCAGACATCACAGTGATTAAAAAAAAATGTTGGGTGAGATGGGTGCTGTGATAAGCAGATAGAGCAGCTCTCTGAAGAGTGTTTTGCTTACCTTTTAATGAAAAATGTGGGGTCAAATCAAGTGCTCACAGTCGTGTACAGGGGTGCAAATGTCTGTCGGACTGCAGGAAACAGTGAGGCAGGGAGTGCAGTTTGGAGGGGGAGTTTGCAAGAAGAGGTCTCAAATCTCTTTTTCTTCCCCCTTTTATCACTGCCAAACATATTTTGCCCCAATTGCAATGTGTTGTGGAAGGCTGTTGGGTTGGACAAAAATATTTGCTGGAAAGCGTTCCAGCAGCTTGCTTGCTGGGGGATGTGCGTGTTTTCTCTTGGTGTTGGGAAGGACATGTTTTGTTAGGTCACCAATCAGAGAGTGCCCGGGTAACAATGTGGTGCTGTTGTTAGAAGGCAATATAAGGACGTACAAGGCACACCTTTCTATCTGCTTACTAGGAATTTCTCCCTTATTATTTTGAAGGAAAACTGCAGGAATCACACTGGCATGTATGTTTGTGTCAGTTGTGTTAGAGCGTTTAACCTCTGTAAAACAGCCTTGTTGCTGGGTAGAAAAGACTGGAAAGTTCTTTGCTTTTTATTTATTTATTTTTTTTACCTGTTTAGAGCTAGTTTAGGCATGTTTGTGTGCTGCTGGGGAGGAGCTCACTTATGAAAAAACTATTTTCTATTCTCTTTGTTTTTTGTCCAGCTGCCCATTGCCTTCGGCTACCTTCCTTGGGTGGTGTCTATCTGCTTACCATAACAAGGCTCGGTCTCCTGGCTCAGTTGGTGTTTGCTTGCCCAGCACTCTTAGCATAGATATAGGTTTCAGGGAAAGTTTGGTTAAGGAGGTTGGCGTAGATGAGTAATTACAATGTAGTGCTCTTTATAGTAAGCTGCTTGTTTGCGTAGCTAAACTAGTGAATGTTCTTCCCGCTGCCTACATTAAACAAATACTCACGTTGTCCCTGGGTGGTTTGGAAGCCCTGTTGTCACAGTGCTTCCCTTAAGGGAAGGTGAATTAAGAGAAAAGGTAAGGTGAATGATTAGTGCAAAGTCTCACAAAAATCATGTCTCTGTACGAAGGAGGGAACCCTGAGTCACAAGCCAAGTGTCTTGACCACAAGACCATTCTCACTCCTGTACTAACAAGTAGCTTGCTTTCATTTCTTCCTTGTCAGTTCTGAAAGATCCTGCATGGATGTTAGGAGTGAAAGGTCTGCTGGAAGAAATGTTCTGAAAGGGGACTTGAAAGATGAACCAGTCAATGGGTTCTTGGGGAAGAAAAGCCATTCCATTTATAGGAAGGCTATTATTGCTTGGTGTGCCAATTTTCCTTCTGAAAGGATGAGATGGAGACAGGACAAGAGAAAAAAGGAGGCTTAAGTTGTGAATCAAAAGGAGGGAGAGGTATTGTGAGAAACAGGAATGAACAGATTACTTTTTAAATCAATCTGTCCATCTGCCTATCATTATTATGAATTATATCATCCTTCTTGGATTTTATCGGCAATATTTCTGAATTACTCATTACCATGGTGTCTGTATGATAGGATGGTAGCAGAACATACTGTCAAGTCTCCAGAAGTGTTTGGTCTTCCCGACAGCGACTAGTTTTAATTATGATGCCTTTTTTTTTTTTTTTTTCCCTATTATTTGCTCTGTTTCCTTAAAGAGTAGTTTGATGAGGAATGTTTCTTCCTGTGCTAAAAGATCATTGAACACATTAATATTTGCAGTATATTATCTCTTGTAAATGGAATTCTATTTAGCACTTACTGCATGGGATATGGTGTTATGTGGGACTCTTATTTTCACATTATATACACACTCCCAAGAGTGCATATAGAAGTTAAACAGCCACTTTGGGAAGAGCAAACCACCCTAATTATTGTAAGTTCAACTCACATCTGGACTGATTCATTTCACCATAATTTTTTCAGCTGTGAATGTTCCTTTTCTCTCCCAGAAAGCATCTGGAAAAAAAGTGTAAGAATATAGTCAGTAAGTGGCAAAGACTAGAGTGTTTCTAACCCAATCTAATTATTAGGAATGATCAGTATTGGAGCATGCTGCTTATTTTCTTGTTAAATTGCATGCTGGCCATGAAACTTAGAGTTTCTCTCAGAGAAAGCAAGAGTTGTTACCAGAATTGTCTTCTTGCCCTTCCTGTGTCCTGGCTAAATTTGATATATATTCTTTTTTGAACATTAATAGCAAATGCTGCAAGAATACTTGTGATAAAGATGCCTGATGACACTTAATACATCCAATTAACCTGACCCTCGTTTTGAACTTTGCTTCAGTAAGGAAGGTTTTGGTCACTGGTGCCTATCCTAGGCACAACAGGCATGACAATTTATTAAACAACAGCAAAGCAGCAAAGTTTTCTCCCGAAAAGACTTCGGACTTTGTTTTGCAAAGGCTAGGGGGGAGAGAGAAGTGGCTGCTGTTTCCCTTGAATAACTCTATTGTCAGGTAAACAATACTTGGACACAAAGCACACATACCTTTTGAAGCCTAGGGGTTCAAACACCCTGGAGTCCAAACACGAAAAGATTAAGGGACTCTTACTTTCACTGTGGGAAGCATGTGACATGCTTGTAAAAGAGGCAAACACAACAGGCAAACGCTAATAAAAACAAAATAGTTTGCCTGATATGTAAAGAGTGTCTTTGACATTTTTTTTCTTTTTCTCTTTCTTTTTCTTTATGCCTCCCTACATAACCTGAGTATGAAATCTGTACAACTAAAACAAGTTGCTATGACAGAGTGCAGCTATTCTGAGAGAAGTTCCTTTGCTTTCTCATTATTGATACACCAAAAAGCAGAGAAAGGTAGAGATGGATGGCCACAAGTGATGAAGAAATGTGGTCCACTCCTCCGATGATATTCCAGGATTATTTCTAATGTCCTGTTGCAGTGATGAAAAATTTCTGCATGTGCCAGAAATGGATGGCATGAAAGCTTTCAGAGAAGTACAGTTACTTTCAAATACAGCGAATCAAGTGCTTGAAAACTGGAGCTCAAATATGTTTGCCCCTTTTTTTTTGGCTTGGCTGAAGACTAAAGGTTGGTTGGAATTCTTATGAATAAATTGTGAATGAATGTTGTTGTTAGCATATGCTAGTTCACCTATGCCAGAAGAGATTGCCAAGCAATATTAGAGTGAAAGAGAATAGGAGGTCTAAAACATGAGAAAGAAACTTTCCTTCCCCTAATCTAAACAGATGTGAAAGGAGAGCTTTGCCAGCTCAGAGCCAGGGTTTATAACAAACTCACCTGTGTGTTTTAAATTTCAAACTGAAAATGGACCTTTTGGAACTAGCACAATTTGTGAAAATGATAAAATAAGTTATCTTTCAATCTAAACGTGCAGAATCTGAGTTTTGGTCTGGATTAGCATCCTATTTCCATGGTTATGTGTACGTGAACTGGACCAACCCATCGCAATGCTTGATTTTTTGTCATCTTTGAGAATGTCAGACACATTGCAGTGTTGTTGCAGCTGAAAGAGAAGGTAATGAGAGAGAGAAAAGACATGACAGAAGGGCTGCTGGAGTGTGTTGGCCGGAGTGACCCGTTCCCCTGGCGTCATGGCAATTGTGCTGCAGCTTCTCTTTGGCACTCAGACTTCTTTCTCACAGCCCTGGGTCATGAATCTCCTGATGATCTGCACCCGGTCAATGTGTCGCTGCAGGAGAAAGACAGTGGAGCTGAGCAGCAAGTGGCTGCGATTAAAACCTACAGCGTCAAGGTGGGGGTGTTGTGTACAGTCAGTCATATCTGACTGGCCTATCTCTAGGATTTGTTCCTAAATGCTCAGTTTTAGAAATCTTTGGATTCTGCCATGCCAGTTTGTCTTGGCTGCAGCTCTTTGCTCTGGTGTCACTTGTTCAAGAATTATGAATGTATGTCTTCCGCTGCTTTTCCAGGTGTAATGTTTACGTTGACCTTGTACAAGTTATAGAATGGCTCAAATACTTTTGGTTTTCCTAATAAACTATTTCTGGCATAGAGGTTGTTCCTGAGGTTAGTACAAACAGGGCTGGGCTGTGCATGGACAATTAAAGTATCAGTTTATGAGAACTCAGAGTACCTCCTTAGAAGAACCTTTTCCTTGCCTGATGACTACCCCAAAAGGAGACAGGTAGAATGAAAGAAAAAAAGGCATTTCAAAACAAGAAAATTACATCACCATGAGCATCAAATATCCAAAGAGAACATAGTACTGTAATATCATGAATCATTCCAACAAAATCAAACCTCTCCCTGAACCCACAGGGTCACAGTTTCTTAGGTAAACAGGTGCAGGATAGAACCTTCTCATCCAAGTCTACCAATCTAACGATAACTTCTTTGCTTGAAGACAATGAATTAAATCTTCCCAGATATGTTCAGTATCTGTCATTTTATAATCTACCTCTAATAATCAAATCAAAATTGAAACAGCCTTTAGTTTTGAGCACACTCTTTGAGGGATTTAAGGCCTTTTCCTGCTTTCTTTTCACCTCCAGTCCCTTTCAACTTAGTTTTAGGAGCTGAACTGTGTACTACTAGATTTATTTCATAACTAAGTTTGAAGACAATGAAACTCTTACAGTGCAAAATCTATTGAAGTTAGGATCAAGCAGGTCAGTTTTCCTATTTTTGAAATTTTACTACAAGATGCCTGCTGAGAAGTCTGCCAGCAGTTTCAGCCAAATTCACAGTTGGACCACCTGGATGGGTCCCTACCTTCTATTGTACAAAAAATGATTGGGTCAGTCATATGATGTTTTTTTCTTCACCAACTGGATACTAAGAACATATATGTCCATAAAAAATCACTCATGCAAATTAACTCGAGCCTTATTTCACTTGAGACAATATTCAGGATGTGAACACAAAGTTCTCAGAGGTGAAAGGAAAGTGCTTTATCCTGTCTCTTCAGCCAGCCCTCCATGAACAGAAAGGAAACCAGAGTATACAACACCTTCACACAAAGGGTCTTTATTTTTGGAAAACGACAAAGAAATAGAAAAGAATACATACAACACTTGCCCTTGGTGAAGCAAACACAAGATTTTCCACATGGATGTTCACTAAGGCCCTAGAAAGTAATGCAAAATTCAAAATTGATTTCCTCCAGCCCAGCACATTTCTAACAATACTTCCAGACTGAAAAATAGGTTATCCAATTGCTTATTGTTGCACTACAACATGGGGAATTATTCAGTGAGTTCGAGTCTTTCAGAACTGGACTAACAAGCAGTTAATTATGAGAGTTCTCACTCTTGACATTTCAAAATAGCTAGAAATCCGTATCTTAGATACTACTAATCCTGAAACCCATGGAATGATTGGAATATCCCATAGGAGGAGTAAATCTTGGGAGATTATCTCCTTCATGTGAGAGGCAAGTTCTAACAACTATGAAATAAATCCCTCCTGCTCACTGAGTTGCTTGCTTTACTTTGTTCACCCCCTAAAGGAAAGGAGATATCATACAGTTGTTGTAGACACATTTTTCTGGTAGTGGTAGCTTTCGGCAAATAAACTAGTTCTAGCTACAAAAGCTCTACCAGAATAGTGACAGTAAATTTTAATTCCAAAGTGCTGTTTTTGTAGGTTTTTAAGTTCTCAAGAAAAGTGCAAGATGGATGGCCCATGAGAAGTTCCTCTCAGATGCTTTAAAATGAGACCTTTTTGCAATTATCATTACATCTTGATGCATGGTCTTGAGCTTGTGCTTGTTCTGGGCTTGTTTGCCATGCTGTGTATATACCACACAGAGCAGCTCTGAACCTCTGGTTTGAATAGCCAGGCTTGGTGTTCAGCATTAAGGCTCCCTGTTTGAACGGATTTGCAAGAACAGAATCCAAGACAAATGCTCACTGTGTCCTATCCTCCTTGTCCTTTGCATTAGATGTTCCCTCAGCCTCTCCACTACAAGTCCTCACTATCCCAAACCCATTGCTTCTGCTAGTCAATCCTTTCTGCACCCCTTACTCCAGATCAGGTCTTCCTACTTATCCTACTTACCATGTTCTGGAACTATCAAGACCTCAGAAGAGGCCTTTTGAACTTCTCTTTCACCTCTTTACCTTTCTGGATGGCAGATGGTGATAGCTCTGTACCTACCAGTTTTATAGGCAGTGCTTGTTTGGAAGTGACTGGAATCTGTCCAACTTTTGTCTTACTGAACATTCATCAGATAATGAGCTTGTCATGACTGTGTCTGGACTATTTTTGGCTTAGAGGCCTAGCAATGAGTAACTGAATGTTGTTATAACTTTCCAGGGCCATTAAACATCCCTCCCAGTAAAAATATCAGAATACTGCCTTGTAACCTTCACCCCATAATTATGTTTGTATTTCGTTTAGCCCAAAGAGAGAGGGATAACTTCCTGAAGTGCTGCAAGGTTCTTTTCTTGAGAAAAAATGAGGGAAAACTCTCCCACATGCATGCTGTCTAATACCATGAGCTATTTGTCTGTATTTTTTTTTTAACCAGTACTGAGAGTAATGTAATTTTGCAAGTATTCTCACGGTGTCTTCAAAGTAATGCTGCCTGTCAGCTGATAAATTGTACCTTTTATTGAACATAATGCTAATTAGTAGAGAGTGATTCTTAAGCAGCATGTTAAAGCAAGTTTAACACTAGGGGATCTATGAATTAATGTAAGGCTCTCTACCTGCAAAATAGCTTGTAAGAGGAAGAGTCTTGCCTCCCTACTATTTGTATCTGTGTTAAATAAAGTCACCTCTGAACTTAAAGATAGACATGACAGACCAAAAATCATTTCTATGATTCAGGACTCACTTTGTCAGGATAATAACAGAGAATAGCTCTGTTTATATATACACTACATCAAAACCTCTTAGTTAGTGGCAGTATGGTGCAGTAAATCATGCAAAGCCACAAAAAAATGTCTGGCTTATAAACTTTGTCTCAGGCAGAGCAGACTGTTCTGGTTATGTGTAAGCAGCCATTTCCATTGGATTATTTTTTCGCCTAATGAGTCCCCGATAACATTATGAGGTTTGACTTCAGCATCTTTGTCTGAGGAGCGCTTGCTTACCTAAGATGCTACTGAATTTCTTTAAAGGCAAATAATCTTTTTATAGATTGCCTTTAGGAATTTTGCTTCCATTGCCATGTGCCTGCTCGGGGGGTGGTTGATTGGTGAAGAGGGACAAGTATTTATTCCCTTGTCCCTTGTGGTAGGCCAGGAACCTGAACTTCTACTCTTGACGGATCTGTTCTGACAGCACATGGAAATTTCAGTACTGCCTTTTCCAGGGCAGCTCCAGTTTCAAAAGATACATTTTAATAGCCTTATAGGATCTCCATGAATCTGGATGCATCCTGGTAATTGGCTGCTGTGCTCCTGAATTTGCATTCTAATTTTATACTGTATGCAGCCGACTGAAAGCGCTGTGGAAAGTACTGTGGAAGGAAGGATAATTGGATTAAATACAAGATGACAGTGATCAAGATCCTAGTCTATACTCTGGATCCTCTGTTCGAATAATAACCGCCTGTGTGACTCAGAGGAAATCAATAAAAGTTAGTTATCTTGTTTCTTTAGGAGACCTGGGTTTTAGTTTCCCTGTGCAGTCTGTAAGGCAGGGATCACCAGCATACGTCTCTTGCACCAATTCTGTAAGAGTACAGTGTTAAAGGACTGTGCTATCAACCACCAAAAGGCCTAGATTCTTCTGTTGCTTATAGCAGTGTGGTCTGCAGTAACCAAGAAGTGATGAACAATTTGTGTATCTCTCTGCTGAGACACTTAGGGCTTAATGCATTTTGTTTTCTGTTGCTGTGCGAGTCTTTACTGTGTCAAACAGGCGGACAGGAAAGAGCTTTTGTGCGGTTATATGGTGGGTGAGCAGTGCTAAGCTACAGTGCATCTTACTAAGACTTGCTGACAGATTCATCAAAAATAATCTTTCTTTTTGTCTTCTTCCTTACTCCAATACGAGACCTGGGATGTCATCAGAAACAGGGATACACTGATGAGTTCTATGTTATTATTTCTATTTGAGGGGGGAAAAAATAGTCAACAGCATTGACTCAAATATGTAAAATAATGACAAGACTGAAGATAAACTTGAAGAAGGTTAATTATGAGAACCTCACATTCGGTGTATGAATTTGGCCTGGCCTGACAACACTCCTGTGAAAAGTTGTGTGTAGCATTTTATCAACCAGAGTGTCAGCTAAGTTACATTATAAATGCATAAGATGAATTAAATGGATGACTCTACAGACATCTAGACTTTACCCTGTTTCTTCAGTGCTCATACTAATGTGCCTTGTCTTTTTTTTTTTTTTTTGGTCTGCAGATCATCCAAAGAAAGCTGCCAGTCACTCAATGCTGTTTGTAGTTTAGTAAGTCCTTGTATTTTTGTTTAATTTTCAAGATTCAGCAGTGAATCAGCTTGATTTTCTAAATCAATATTACTTTACTGCACCCAGGTCATTTACACTACATGAAGAAAGCCTTTTGCAAATTTAAGGCTTTTAATTGCCTATCAGTGTTTCAAACTCACGTCAGCTTTGTGCGAGTTAGCAGCCAGTGACAGCTGCTGTCTTCATTTCTAGTCAAGGCGGTTATGCTTGGCCAGCACTACCATTCCATTATGTTCAGCCAACAAACACTTACCCAACCAATACAAAATAGAGTGGTGTATGGAAATAATGTTTTGACACAGAAAATGTCTGCCATAGGTGGGGAGGCAAAAAAGTACTCAGTCAAACTACATGCTGTATCACAGACCACTGAATACCTTGATTTAAGATGATAATGCTTAATGATAAACAAAAAGAACAAATAATTTTCCTAAATTCATCCGCACTGGCTGAACTGGATTTCTAAACATCTATAGCAATGACCACACACATGCACGTGAGCTCTTGTAGCAACAAGGACTGAAAAGAACTCGGATGGATTCCTTATGTCAGTGCCTAACTTCTGTCGAGGGTCACAGGAAAAGGTTTGTAGGACACTTCGGTCAAGTATTCCAGAGACCCACATTTGGGCAAACCTTGCACTTTCATTGACCTTCACTTAATCGCAGGGCTGTGATTTTCATGGGCTGATGTTGTGTATTTGAAATATCTGCTTTCACAGTTCTTCATCCCTCAGGGATTATGCAGATGGGATGCCCACTGATGCCAAAAGCGGATTTGCAATGTCAGGCTTTTTGGAACTAAATTATGTAATCAGTCAAGATATTGCAATGTACTAATTCACTAGTTAGATATATCAAGTGCAATCATGTATGTGTGGGAATTGAAAGGTTTGCTTATGCACTCAGGGCTCAGCTAATGGTCTTTATGATCTTGTGGTGTTCACAAGTTCAGTGTTTTTGTTTAAAATGAAGCATTATCTTTTAAGATAGGAACTGAAACAACTGATTTCAATTTCATTGACTTCTTTTGCACCTATTGGCATCTTTCAGCCCCTCTGGGAGACAGTTTCTCCATCTGTAAAATAATATGAACCCAAATTAAAAAAAAGTACCAAATACAGCTATTTTTATTGTTACTGATATGTGGGACAGGTTAGATCTGAGGATATTTTTGCAATGTTAATAATAATCATAAACATCTAGCTTTAAACTAGAACATTCCAGAAAACTTTAAAAGTTCCAGATCCACAATTTCCTTCAAGCCAATAATACAAATACAAATACAAATAAAAGCAGATTAGATCAGAAAAGAGTTAGGATAATTTTTTTGGTTTGCCACTAGAGAAAAGTCCCAGAGAAATCTACCTCTGCTTTTAGAGAATTCCTGAGAGTAAGACAGTATGCTTCGGTAATTTTACTTAGAGTATTTTCTTTTCAATTATGAACACAAGTAAGAATATTTAAAAGAAAATTGCAGCTGCTAAATTTTTTTCCGTGATAGAATTTAGTCCCAAGGCAATGTATAGGCTTCCAGGAAGACTAGATTATTTCAAGTGCTAGGTTCTGGTCTCAATAAATCCAAAAGGAGAGTATAGCATAAAACCAGTGAAAGGACTAGAATGGATCTGTTCTGTCTTTTCCTTTTTCTACTGGCAATTTTCACTTTACACTACTTTCCACATACTTGTCTTGCATGTTGCTTTGAGAAAAAATTCCTCAAAGAGATCTTTCAGTAGCTGAGTTGTTGTCTGAGTGTGTGCTATTTCATAGGCTTGCTGTAGTCAGAGCAGAGTGTTCCTAAAAATAGTAATATTCATAATAACAATAATAATATTTTGTGTATGTACCACCATTGCAAAGGACATGAAAGCCCAGAACCTATTGTGCTGACTTAATGATTGTTGTAAGTATTGGCATGAGGAAGGAATATATGAATTCCTTTGATATTTTAGGGAACAAAGGGACACTTTTCATCCCCAGTTTACTTGCAAGACTCAAGGATTATTATACCAAACAGTATAATGACTTTGTAGTATCCGTGGAAAAAAAATCCCCAGCTTCTTTTCAACAAGTAAATTAGGTTTGTTTTTTCTTAAGTCTTTCTATGAAATGGGCCATATGCTGTAGTACTGCCTCACTGCAGAGGATGTTGTTGCAACAGAAAAAGGTATTTTCCTTCTTGTACCACCCACAAAAGTATTATCAAGAAAGGTCTTTCTAATATGCATGCCTCAGGAAATAAACATCCCTATTGTTAGAAATCTTCCTACCAGCACTAGCATGTTTTTGTTTCCCTTTCATTTAATTGGATATTTTCCCTTTTTTGCTCTTCTACTGCTCGTCCTCACAACTTTGTTCTTGCCCTGATCTGCTTCATCATGCCCCTCCAGCAGAACAAATCTCAGCATGCTTCTGCTTTTAGACCATGCCAGCATAACCATAACAGCATATAGAATATACTTCACTGAGTGGCAGACAGGCAAAGTCTTGAGACTTTGGACATAGTCTGGAGCCGAGGTTCATAGATGAAGTAGGGTAAGGAGGATGTCACCATCTATAAAACTCCAGAAGGTGTTAGAGGATGTAAGTGAAAATATTTCAGGGGGAGTCTGCAGACCAGCTGTGGCAAAGAATATAGTAAGACAGACTGAGCTTTTCCAGAACCCTGGCTTTTCCTTTTGTAATTAGGAAATAATGTATCTTTTCCAGAAAGGGAAATAGAAGATGAGTAAGTTTAATGTCCTTATTAAGGCAGAACTGCCATTATGTAGAGCAGAAGATATTATCTACTATATTTGACCTTTGCCAAAAGACAAAGAAAAAGAAAATCTTAGAATTGCTGTAATTATTTCCATATTTTACTGTGCTTTATTCAATTGCCTTAAGGTTTTATTCTTTACTAGAAATTATTGCACATGGGTAACTGGTGATTGCTGAAGCAGAGTACAGATCTAGTGCTGATTTACAAAGTGATTATGAAGTATACAATTTAATTATACTGACATGGAATTGCTTCAGTTATCATTGAGTGAATAAATTTTAAAAAGAAAGCTATGTGGTTATTTTCAATTACCCTGCCATGCAAGAAACCTTCTGCATTGTTAACTGTTACAGAATCGACTGTAAAAGGTTTGAATTGTCTGAATATTTCGTTTACCCTCACTCAACTGCTTATTTTGAATCGAAGTGTATCTCACCAATATTTAATCATTAAACATGAGGGCAGCAATTCTTCAACACAGATGTCCTGAGCAAATAAAAAAGATCAAGTTATACTTCCATATTAACTTGATAAACCAGAAGCACTAGCCAGAGATGACTTTTCTGGGCATCAGCCAGTGTTAACACAGTGGAACAGAGGTATTCCACTTTGGGTTTCCACAATCCATCACCACAAGCAATAGTATAACCTGTTACAACATTAGTTATGTTTATTTGCAAATGTATTTCTGAATTAACTTATATAACTTGTATACCATCTTTTCAGTTTCTTGGGTAATGGCTTCCACAAGGCCATCACTTAGAGATTATTTGTTATAATGCTTTAATAGTGATTTTTAGCATAGGAACGTTAAGGTATGACTAGTGGTATTCATCGCCTTTTATGGTGCCTTTTAAGAGAGATATATCTATTGGGCAGAAAACAAAGCAAAGAATGTTATACTGAGACTTTTTTCTTCCTTATCTGTATTTCTAAAATTTCATTTCCACATTTTTATTATTGATTAAAATAACTAATATTTAACATTTAATACTAACATCTTAACTGCCTTCCCTCTAATTCCTCAAAGCAGAAGAACATAGAATTGCAACACAGACTGCTGTTAGGTGTTTATCTCTCTCTTCCACCTAGTGTTTCTCTCAAATATCTTAGAAGGAGATTGTAAGAAAGCTACAGTATAGAATAACCATCCCAAAGACTGAACTTCTTAATCTTATTGAGAACATTTTCAAAAATAATCTAATGTCATGGTGAGAGAGAATGTCCTGGTGCTCAGGAGTGTGCGAAGTCTTAAAAGGAAGTATTCCTAATACTAGGAAGTATTAATATCATTATATTACTGAAGCTGAAACTATGCAGAAGATACTGAAGGACCTTTCCAAAGTCATGCAGAGATTCTGAAACAGGGCTGGGCTTTGATTTCTTTGGCTTCTTAGCCTGTGCCCACAACACAACACAAGAGAACACAAGTTCGCTTTCTTTTAGGTACACACAGGGTAAGTTGCTCCTTTTTTGTTGACCATCCTGAATAGTCTTTCATTTCCCTTCTGAATATATGAAACTATTAACACCTTCTTCCTTTCTTTCCTTGTATGTTTATTTGGGATACAAAACAAACACTTGTGCTGTTTTGTTCCAGAGAGAGGAATTCGAAAATCATGTCTAATGAGCAGCAGAAATGCAGGAGGCTCGAGGGTGCCGAGGCTTCCTTAATTTAGCATTGACTTTGCATCAAATTCTTCCTCTGAGCTGCCAGAGGAATCAGTGGGGAGCTGATTTCCGTGACTGTAGAGAAGCTGGCAACCTGGAAGCAGAGGATGGCTGGTCAGAGTCACAGTGGCTCAGATGTCCTCTGGAGCCAGGCGTCCAGCCAGGGTGGCCTGGCAATGCCCTGCACCAGGCTGGGCTTTTGGGCTAGCCAAGGGATTAAAACCTGCGCTGCGATTCGCATTGGTGGTGATTTTGAGCAGCAGCGCACGTGAGGTTTGCAATCATGTCAGCAAACACCAGGTGGCAGGAGGAAATTTCCAATGTCCCACGGGGCAGGCCACTTCCAAGGCTGGGGGACCTAATCGCAGGTGATAATCGTTGTCCAAAGTCATTGAAGTTTCAGCATGACCTCTGTATTAAAAAGCAATCCAATAAGACTGGAAATAATTTCGTGCTGTGGAGAGAGAGAGGGAGCCAGAGGGTATTATTAAATGGTGCCCCTGACAGCCGGGCATAGCTGTGACTTTCAGCAATGTGTATCATTAGAATGAAATCTGAAGGGGATATCTCTTCCATGCAGCAATTAGGGACTCCTTTTCAATCCCTACCTTGTCTTTGTGTTTTTCATGCTCTTTGTATGTAGATAGATCATCATGGCATAGCAATGCTAAACAGCAAATAAAATGCAGTCTCTCCAGATGAGGTTTGGCTCTGTTTTCCCAGTGTGTCATCATGAGTCCACTTCCTAAAATGAAGCCTGCAGGAGTGGGCTGTCATGGTGATAAGGCCAGAAGAGAAAGCACAAAGCTGTGTGTTATTGCTAGAATGGTAAAAGCCAGGTAAACAGATCCAAGGTTTCAGTTCTTACTAAACTGAACTCATGCAGGGCAATAAAAGATCTACTATATGCTGTAAACAGGCTCCTTTTAACATGTCCAATGGATTGTGAGAAAAAAAAAATCAGACTATATTCATCAAATGCTATTGACTGGCTGCAAATACCACCGTGCAGAAAGGTTGCTCTCAGTGACCTTTTAGGCTTGGCTGTTTGGGGGTTTGCCTTCAGCTTGCTGGCACGGATTACATGCCCGAGGAGCTGCCAGGTTCCCAAAAGTCCCTGCAGAGCAGCTGCTCGTGGGCGCACTGCGTGTGTGGGCACTGCTGGGCGATGCCCAGGGCAGCCGGGTGCCCAAGTTGGGGAGCAGAGCTGGCCCCGCGCCGCAGCGGGTTGGGGCTGCTTGGTCTGCCTGCGCGTGGCCTCGGTGACGGCCTAAGCGCACGGTGGCCTGGGAGCTGGCAGGCTGGGTGTTACTGCAATGTCGTGTTTGCAGGATCATGGTAACTTACCCAAGATTTGGCCACTCAGGCAGCAATTGTGGCAGGAACTCTCGGGTCATTACACTTGCAATTTGCAAGGCCCTCAATTCAGCTTTTGCTGTAGAAAGTAAAAAGCAAGCTGTTGCCTCATATAATGCAGAGCAAGATAAAAAACAGTGTCTGGCCCATGGTGGCCCATGAACTTAATCTTTAAGCTGGCTAGCAATACCGCGATGGTGTTTCCACTCTGTGCTGACATGCAGTCCTGCCTGATATTAAAGCTGCAAGCTCTATGAGCTCGGGGTAGTGTAGCCTGACACCTTCTTCTTAAGCCCCTCTGCTTTCTGCTGTGGAGTGCATTGCTTTGCCTTTGCCAGCCAGCCCACGTCTGTCTTCATGAACAGCTATTTTATGGGTGTTTATGGCATTTGGAATTGCTGTCCTTGTTGATGGCCTGAAATACAAGCTCACAAGTTGGAGCCAGTATATGCCTCCACGTATCCTTACTAAGTGAAGGATTTTTTCTTTCAGGAAGGAGATGTTGGCTGGCCAAACGGACTCATTTGGGGCTTTGGAAGTAACTCTGAACTGCAGCACCTATAGAGCATTAGGACAGGGGCTTCCTGAAAGTAATTTTTGTCACAAACCAGAAAAATGACTGACAAAATGAAAGCTGCGTGCTGGGAGTTACAGCCCAGTGTGGCATGATCTGGGTCTGCCCTGGTCTTTTGCAGGCAGCCTGCAAATGAGATTTAGGAAAGCTCTTCAACTCAGAGCGCTTTGGGAAGTTTCTGGGGTATCAGCATCTGCACAAGACTCTGGGGAAAGTAAAACCATGGCTCAAAGTCCCTTCCACCCTGCTCCACACTGAATGATATCCCTTCCACTATTTTGACCCAGAGGGATGCTTATGCAGGTGAATATTCCACCACATCTTCTCCAAAATAACTATCGACAGGACAAGCGGAAATGGCCTCAAGTTGTGCCAGGGAAAGTTCAGGTTAGGTATTAGGAAAACTTTCTACATGGAAAGAGCAGTATTGGAACAAGCTTCCTAGGGAAGTGGTAGAGTCACTGTACCTAGCAGTGTTCAAGAAATGTGTAGATGAGGCACTTAGGTGCATGGTTTAGCAGGCAGAGCGGTGATGGGTTTACGGTTAGACTCTGTGATCTTAAAGGTCTTTTCCAACCATAATGATTCTATCATTCTTTGTCCCCTCCACAATAACACTGTTGGCAGGAGAGCAGGCAGGGAGCCCTGGCCTGGGCCCATGTCACCCTCAGCATGTCCCACTCCACTTCGGGCTGATGCCGCGTGCAGGAGAGACACATGTACCGGTCAGTCTGGGGACCCATGTGGTGGCTCGTAACAGCACACCTCCTCTCCTTTTTTTCTCGCTTCCTTCATCCTGCAGAGTCATCCTCCAGGGGCAGTTGCAATTACATATTTCATCTCCCACCTTTTCTTTGTGGAATGTTACCACCCCCAAAAAATAAATACATAAAAGAGGAAAGTTGCAGGAGACAGGGATGAACATTTTCCTGCTTCTGGTCATTGAAAGCATAGTGCGAAGTCTGGCTGTACCTTTTTTAGTACAGGACCTCAGCAGAGGAACCTTCTGAAATGTGAGTAGTTTGGTATCCCTAGAATTATCTTTGGCACACGTCTCTGTAAACTACACCCACGCGTTTTTGGTGTCGCTCAGGAGAAACAGGAGCTGGGTACGTGCTCCCTGTGACTTGGAGCAGATGGCTGGCAACATGGAAGGAAGTGGTGGTGGGGCTGGTGACTGCCGGAGCGTGTTTGTTCGGAGGCCAGATCGTTGCGCCGCTCTGCTCGCAAGCTGCAAAAACAACCAACAGGGCTATTACTACTGTTGTTATTGGACAGGTTAAGAAAGTGGGTTGCATCCATTTCAGAGCTTAAAAGCCTTAACAATCTCCATAATTCACCTCGCTGCTCTTGCTGACATGATTAATTTTCAAAGGAGCCTGTATGATTGCCAGATTTTGAAAATATCAGACGTTATTTCCCAGAAGTCTTCCTTTTCAAAACTGGTTAATTAAAGGCTGCATAAATTATATTCCCATTGCTTTAATAAACAATCCAGACTATTAAGTGGCATTGTGATATTATGGTGATACTTTAGATAAAGATTCAATTTATGATTAAGCAGTACTGTTTTATAATGACCTGAAATTGTGTATTGAACAGGATTGTACACTGTTTTAATTACCTCCATGACACAAACTGCTTTATAAAACTTGTTACAGCTTCATCTATTCAAAGCCAGGTATAATTCATATAAGAAAATTGCTTAAAAACACTGCAATGGTACCAACAGTAATCATTGCCCTATTGTTCTTTAAATGAAATAAAATGATCATGTAATGCCTCAGATTTTCAATGTGAGAAGATCAGTCTTTTCCAAAGTGGCTGAAGCAGCTCTGTACAGCCTTTATTCACACATTTCAGCACTGGAATGCCCAGTGCTGTGGGTGACATATTAGCCCCCATATCTGGTGCACACAATCTTCTTTTTCTCATTATACAGGGATGCAGGATAAGTGCTGACATTGTGCAGCCAGTTTAGCTAATAACCAGGAGAGACTGTTAAATCTCCATCTCTGAAGGCTCTAAGAAGAGCTGAGACACACATGGATAATAGTGTAGATCCTGTCTTGGATAAGGGAGACTTCTGGGAGTCCCGCCCCTCTTTTATTGCACTTGAACAACGGTTTGTCCTGTAGACACAGACCCTGAAGAACTTTACTGGGGATCTGGCTTTTCGGTCTTTAGTGTGAGCCAGTTTTAGTCAGAAACCCAGCTGCAATGTTCGTTGATTTATTTGCGCCCTAGTTTTACTCTCCTGAAGCTGTGCCTCTCTATTGCCTTTGGAGGCCCTACCTGGATGTAGGCGTTTACTATGGCTGTTATTCATGAGGTGGATACTGGGGATAACAGTAATCTCAAGAGCAAAGCTCCAGACTCCCGAATCTTAAAGCAGATTTATGGCTTTAGATGGGTGTTCGTCTAGATACATGTCAAATAGAAGGCGTGTCTGTTGATGCGTTTCGTTCTGTGTTGCATGCCTCACATCATCTCATCCTCTTTGGCTTTTGCCCTCTTTTTATGAGTTTGTCTCATGTTCCTATATTATGTTAGTTCACAAAAGTTCACCCATAAAAATACAGCATTTATTTACCTTATGCAGCTTTCTTATTACATCGTATCTGAATGTACTGTACATTTTTGATTCCCAGAGTAGCATACAGAGTTCAGAACACCTGGGTGACAAAGTTCATTCCCAATATCTGGGATTGCACACACATACACATATGGACACAAAATTACAGATTTTTTAAAACTAAATAATTGTAATAGTGAATAATGCCACATTGCTGCTTATGTGCAGTACAGTTTCCTGATGAAATCCTACCTTGAATTTGCCCATTTAATGAATCCCTTCAAGTTTCTCTTGGTGATTCCCCCCACCCCACAACCTACAGCTTGGAATGTGTCATCTTGTTTTGTTCAATAGTAAATATATATTCTTCCTAGAGTATATAGGAAAAAAAAAATTCATGTGATATGGTATTATATGGTTTATGGAGTCCTAAGTCTATCTTGGATTCCTTCAGGACAGAGGAACCAAGAAACAAATAAAATATATATTGCAGATATAATATGCAGTAATAGATATGATGCTACATATTATAAGGTGCTCCATGATATTATATATATTAAAATAAATTACTATTTTTTTTCATATATGGGCACTTACAAAGGAAGATGTCAATAAATGCAGCTGCCTTTTTTTCCAGCCTTATAATTGCTGCCTGGCTCTACAATGCTGGTGACAGACTCTGTTGCTCTCTTGTGCCTGAGAGAAGTGGCTTTTTTTTTATTAATAGAGGTCAAAAGTCTCTCACAGCAGAGTGGAAAGAGTTACGCAGTTTGTAGTGAATGGAAGCAATGGAAGCATATGGAACAGATGAGCAGAGGATGCCTTTAAATATTTATTACCTCTCACTGAGAGGAACAGATTTTGTCTGGATAACACGCTTGATGTCTTCCTGTCCTGCTTCTCACAGGTTTATATATATATATATATGAAAACAATATTATATGTATATGTATTATATATATATGTGTATTTTATGTATATAATTATATAAGA
>VZSV01000023.1:7213765-7239378 GCA_013398735.1 Nothocercus julius | reverse complement strand
AATATATAATATATAATATATGTATATAAATTCTGGAGCAGTTCCTGCAGTTTCTGATTCAAATATACACAACCAATATTTAAAATATTGGAAAAGTTTGACAACGTTGTATTATGCTTTAATTTTTACTCCACATTACAACTTTTATTTTACCTTCTATCATCAGGATGTCTGACCAAAGGCCAGAGTTCGAAGCTTAAATGAACATAAGAATATGCTATTTCTTTGATGTTAGATTATTTTTGTTTCTCTTTTCATTTATTATTCCTTTTTTTGCATCAGTTAAGTCCACCATTTCTGTCTCTTTAAAATTCAACTGATTTGAGAAAGTCTCTGATTCACATCAGGGTAATGCTGCTGTCATTTAACTCATGTTTGAATAGCCACAGCTTTCATGGAAGAGGGAATAAAAGATCTAGCAGAAAAGTGAACTGTTACCTCTCTTGGGCTACCTGCCTGAACTAGAGAAGGTAAGAAAGGAATTCTAGGTCAGGCTATTCCTTAAAGCCTGGCATAGCAAGTACATTCAGAAGATATTGCATTACAAGCCATTACAAAGGTCAGATCAGCTTTCCCTCTTGGATCATAAATATGACACAGTGGACTGGAGCTGCTGCTCTCAAAATCCACCTGCTACTGACATGGAGCAAGCAAAATTTTCTCTCCAGCTTTGTTGCTTAGCATCCCTTTAATGCACAAAGACAGATGCGACCCAGCGGTCAGAGACTAACGGGGCTGTGGTGCCCAGCAGGGCACGGAGAGGAAGGTAGGGGCCTGTTAACCTGAAAGAAATGAGTGGGATACAGAAGCTGGGTCTCCTGGCAGCTTCCCTCATCGGTGTACATCAGTCTTGGCACTGTGGCAGCCAGTTATTTTGCAGCTGGTTCAGTTTGCTCACTCCCAGCCTCCAGAAACCTGTCTCTTCCATGTATCTTGGCTAGCTGGTAGGGATTTAAACAATGTTTGGCTTGGAGCAATGTTTGACAGAGCAAATAGGCAAGCATCAAAGGCATATTTTATAATCATGGGTTAACATGATTCTTTTCTTTGGCAAGTGAGTCAAAAAAAAAGGAAGAAAAATAATTTTAAAAGCCTTATAATTTTAAGCATGCAGAACTTCCCAGCTTTCTGTCATTGTGAATGTGTTTTCCCATGTCAAAGGAGGAAAGTTTACTAGGGAGTATTAAGGAGGTCCCATGGGATTGCAATGTGCTACAGCTATGCACAAAGTAGGTCGGCCAGGAAGAGATGTCGGCCAAGAGCCTGCTGTCCCACACTTCAAAGGACACCTCATGGGCAATGGTTGTATTTTTTTTTTAAGAAAATGATCTGACAAGCAGTTTTCTCCATTGCTGTGCAAATCTAAAGGAGAGATTTTCATCTTTTCCACACATGCTGTGGTGTCCCCCAAAGGTAGGTAACATCACATAACAACTTTAAAATCACCATATACTCTAACACATTACCAATCTTAACAGGCAGCAGATGAGAATCAAGTCAGTGGGACACTGTTTCCTGAGGAGAGGTCATTGCTTATCTGTGTCTCATCACTTTGAGCTATTTATAGGTATTTAATCACCCAAGCGCTTAAGGCAAAGCCTTCTTGGGGAAATCTATTTTCAAGGAGGTTACCTCCACTTTAGGCTGCTCATACTTAGCTCGGCAAACCTCAAGCACAGCACTGGAGATTACCGGAGGGTGGGAGGGTTTCCTGAGCAAACAGCACAGCAAACACACCATGGTAAACGTCATGGCCTCCCCAAACCAGGTTTACAGGGTTTATGGGGAGCTCTTTCTGAGCAGCTTCAGAACGCTCTGCCTGCTTGAGTAACCATCTGAACTGCAGCTAAGGCTCATGACTGTCTTACCGATCCTGGCCTCAGGACCACAGGTGAAAGAATATTTTCCCAGTGCATATGCAGCAGGATGTAATTAGATCTGAGAGCCTGAACAATAAAGTCTGTCCTCCTTACCATCACTCTCGAATTGGGATGAATTCACTGAAGTCGGGCAGAATAGGATTCAATACCTAGTGCATGGCAATTCCTAAAATGCAAAGCAAGCAGTAAGAGCCCACTGCAGCAGATAGGGCTGAAATAAATTTAGATGCTTTTAGTCTCATGACAAAACCTTTAATTGATACCCATTGGACTGTGTGACCACGTAGGTAATCTCAGCATCTGCTGTTGTGGGAGTTGATTTAAAAAGCATGTATCTGAGGGCATAAGTGCTTAAGTGTGATCTTTATCATCCTAATGAAGGGCTTAGCTGTGTTTTCCTCTTAGTCTTTTCCCTAACAGTTGGCAAGCGTAACACACTGGCCAAGAAATGATCCTCTTTGTCCTGTCTGCTGCTTTTTTGCCTTGCCCTTATTTAGCTTACCACCATCTACACTTTTCATCACTGACCCTATGACATGATATCCAGTTATCTGAGCCATTGCATTAATTGGAAATCAGATTCTGTGGTTTTCAAGAAAAACATTTTCAAATTGGAGAATTAATTAATTCATCCTAACTCCTGCATGATCAAATATTAGAAAATGGACAGATATGAGAAAGCAAATTCCTTTACAGAATAAGGCTCCAACTTTTCTATTGTTACTGAGTTTTGGAGTTTGAATAGATAACAAGTCCAACATTCAGTTGCTATTTTCATGGCAATATCACTATCTGATGACAGTTCTCCTTTCCAGTCTAAAGTGGAGAAAATATTGCAGGGTGGTCTGCTAATATATTCGTCACAGTCTTAGAGGCAGAGGAATCGAAGAAGTGAGGGTTTTGCAATTTTTACATCACTGTATGACACTTCAAGAGAGCACATGTTTGCCAACTGTAGAGGTCTAAAATTGCATTACTTAAATTATTCGTAAAGGTCAACACCTTGACATTATAATTTACTTGTTTCTTTACATTCCAACTTAAATATCTTTTGCTCTCCTTTTTCTAAGCAGCGGGTTACCAGGCTCACAGGACGGGGTTCAAATGCACTTGCTTCTCAGCCCTTGCAGAGCTCTGCTGACTTTCACTACCTGGCTGCCAACTAACATTCAGGCACGCTCTCTTCTTCATGCCAGCTTTTCAGAGAAATAAATCCCCCAGCAGCTGCTCTTGGGTACTACATTAGTGCATTGCTTGGTGGCTACTGCGTGCCTGTGTTGGTAGGTGACAAAAAGCAGATGCTATGGGGATTGTTTTTTTCTTGTTTGATACTTGGCCTTTTTGTACCCAGGATCTTAGTTCAGAGACCAGCAGTGTTTCCTTATCATTACAAGACAAGATGAGTAGACAGTGAAACACTGGTGTTTTCTGATTTATTGAGCTCATTCGTTACTAAATATTAATCACATGTTAGATGATGCCTTTCAATTAGTTCTTGTATCTCAAAAATGTCTGAAAAACCACAAGGGCCCCTCATATTTAGAGAACAGCTTTTTTCTTTTCTCAGCAGAATATTTGTTAGATTAGCTGATTTTCCTGGAGAAGGCAGTGTTCTTGAATACTTCTTAGAGTATCTTAACCCCTCCTGGTCTGTTGCAGGTTCCCTTGCATGCTGAAACACAGAGGATGAGTGACGGCAGCAGGGAAGTACTGTTTGAATGTCCTACATACTCTTACTTACAAGGGAATGATTTCCAGCCGCCACACCGACATCAGCAATGATTTCTGCTGAGTGTGCAGCCATGGAGAACGTCTTCAGACACGCAAGACTGAGGCTGGGGGCTGGGAAGAATGGGATGTAGAGATGGGAGTGAGGAGAACAGTTACAGAGACATCTCTGAACTCCTCTTTCCTCCCCTGCAGAGGAGGCCTTGTCTCCAGAAGCTTAATTATGGCCTGGTCATAGCAGCAGGTCAGAACAGTTGCTGCAGGGCCTGGCAGCTGGCTCAGCATCGATACACGGCAGCAGTCATTTGCAGTAGCAAGTTCGCGGGGTGGGAGACCCTGCAGAGACAGAATATGTGCAATGGACAGTAAGGGAACTAAACTGATTTATAGTATATTGTTTCCTGTAGAAGGAATTTAGGGAACTCTCCCAGCAGAAAAGATGAAGAAACCTCATCAAAGATTCTATTTTAACATTTTCACAGTGCTCAACATGATTCACTATGTTTATGTCTCCACTTGGATGGGTGTGGAGTAAATGCTTAGTAACAAGAGAAGAGGCATCCAGCATACTACCTAGTTTTTCATCTTCTTTTTTTCAGTAGATATTTCAAATTTAATAAAAAGTTTTTCTTTCCCTTAGAGAAATGATTTAATGCCACTGGGGTTTCTTTAACTTGTGGTCACATGTGTTAGTGCTACCAGATGACAAAAAATGTACATAAACCTAGTTAGGACTGAAAGTCATGGCCCGAACCACAGCTTTTCTGAATGTTTATGACCACTGTGATGTAAGATTTTAGCCCTGGGTATCTTAATAAAATCATCAACTATGTTATATTTATAGCCTGATTAGGAGTATAACGCAAACTTTAATCAGGTCAGGCAGATTGTAAAATTCTCTGCTATTATGCAAAAAGATTACAAAGCAAGATTTCTCATATGAATTGCAGAATCACAGAATGATTAAGATTTTAAGGGACGTTGGGAGATTATCTAGTCCGACCCCCCTGCACAAGCAGGGTCACCTAGAGCACGTTGCACAGGATCATGTCCTCGTGTGTTTTAAATATCTCCAGAGAAGGAGACTCCACAGCCTCTCTGGGCAACTTGTTCCAGTGCTCTGTCACCCTCACAGTCAAGAAATTCTTTCACAAATTCCGTTGGAACTTCCTGTGCTTCGCTTTGTGGCCATTGCCTCAACATTCATGAGTACATCCCGTCTGGGATCATGGACTTATGTATGTCCAGTTTGTTTAAGTGTTCCCTAATCAGCTACTCCTGCATCAAGGGTGTTCCTCTTGCTCCAGACTTCCTTTCTGGTTTTAAGAGCTTGGGATTCCTCATGGACAGTATTACTTGGTGATGACTGAGATGAAGAAGGCATTCAGTGCCTCTGCTTTTTCTGTGTCCCTTGCCACCAAGCCCTGCTCTATTTAGGAGCTGACCCACACTTTCCCTAGCCTTCTTATTACTATTTATGTACTTGTAGAAGGCCGTCTTTTTGCTGCTTGTGTACTTGTAGAAGACCTTCTTGTTGCCTTGTTACCTTCATGTCCCTTGCCAAAACACCTGTGACCAGGTGAAAGAACTACTCTGAAGATCCTATGTAGGCTTCCTACATAGACACTACCATAGTCTGATATGCTTCCTCTGAGAAGCATGCTAGCAGGTTTCTGTTACTTGGATGGTTTGTCTTTTCTATTTTACTGTAATCTCCAGGTTTTCCTCACTTCTACTTTTCATAGTAATGGTGTCTTCTCAGTACCTCTGAAACAACTACAATATTTTGTATCCTTTGGCATTGTCTCCTATTTCACATATCTCACTGATGCTGGTCGTCAAATAGAGGATAAACCAGGATATCTTGATATCTTGTTAGAAAGATACTGGGCATTTGCAGTCAAAGAAGGCCTGCTGACTTGTGAATAAGGGCGAATTTTAAATGTCTGTGAGAAAGAAGCTAGTACGAAAGAAAAACAGGTATATCCTGAAGATCTTAACTTTATTCCCCATCACGAAATGTACCAGGATGACCTCCCTCTGCAGTCAATTCAGAAGAATTTCTTTTCTTTATTTCTGGGTTTACTGAGAGCAGAGTATGGGGTAAATAATGCCTGACTGTGCCAGTCACTCCAGAATTGACATGAATACTTTAAGCATAAAATTGACTATGGGTTTTACCCATCCCAGCCAATTCTTAATCAAATGAAGAATGTAGTTAATTTTTTTAAATGAAATCAGGGGCTCGAGCAAGCATGTATTTCAGCAAGAATGTTCATGGAGAATGATCTAAGATTTTACAAATCCATTTGAAGCAGACCAGCAAACAACTGGGCCTGGCCTGTTTGCTCATTCTGCAGATAGGTGCTCCCTTGTGACTTAGCAGAGGGCATTATTAATGTTGCATGACTTCAGCACTTTGATCTAGTAGAAGGCAGCCTTGGAGTTGACAACAGCTGCCTCTAATCTTCTCTCAGTGCTTCTATAGGCTTTCGTTGCTGGGAACTTCCTTCTTAGAGTTAAAATGAAAAATAAAGTCAATGTAAGGAGGGCATCTAGTTTCAACTAGTCTCCAAATAGTTGCTAGGCAGTGATGTTTTAATGCCTGGGAAGTACTGCTGGGAACAAATACACGCTGATGCCTCACCTGTCCTTTGGATTAGTCTTGTTGTGTCAGCTAGGAAGCTTGCCCTTTCCCTGGAGAGAAGGCTGGCTGTGCCTGGCGTGGGGACAAGTGACTCAGATGTGACTCACAGATGTAAAACAACATGCTGGCAGCACACACACTGTCCTCTGCGGTTGCAGAACTCCTCTCTGCAGATCAGGCATGGTCAACTATAGAAAGCCAGCCTTTGCTGAGTGCCACAGTGTGGCACTTTTTGATGAAACAAAATTAGCAAAGGCCAAGGGGCATGGAAAATGGCAATGTGACCTTGTAGAGTTAACCAGTTTTCTGGTTTTGCTGCATTGAAAGGGGTCTAATACTTCTGCATGCTGACCAGCTTTATCCTTAGGGTAGCTCTGCTTCCTTAGCGATGGAAGAGAGTGCCACTGACCTCACAAGTCCCTACTAGCGAGAGCCTCCTTGGAGCCCAACTTCCCCGTGCAATCCATGGCTTGGCCACAGTGATGAGGAATGACTTGCCACAGATCAGATGTCACAGATGTTCAGAACAGCAATTTGTCTCCACTGTCTTGCAAAAGGCAAGAGCGCAAGCATTTCTTGAAGCAGATCAAACAGTCCTGGGGCTATTCTCCTAGGATCAAGCTAAACGTTTTTACATGAGCTGGCATTTAATTTAATGAGTAGTCTGGGTAGTTACTCTGGACCGTTTAAAGAATAACATTACTCCTTGTAAGAGTATTAGACTTTGGCTGTCGCTAAAGAGGTAGTTCCTTTTTCTCGGAGGTAAAGGCGTGTGTTCTATCCTGTTCTTCATGGATTTTGTAGTTTCCTGCTCTTTACCTGTCTTCCTTCAGAGAGGATGCAAAATATCTAGGGCCAATGATTAGAATAGAAAATACTGTTCATTTAAGGAGGGCTGAAGTCAAATCCTACACACTGATGCGAGATCAGGAGTAACTAGTATTCTTGTTTCAGATGGGACAGCTGCCAAAGAAAGAAATGGGCTGATTTTTCCTGATGTCACATGAATACTTGTCATCACTAGAGAAAATGAAAAAATAATAACTGCAGACATGTTTTCTTGCTTGGCATGATGTAATCCATACTCACACGGTTAATATGGGATCCGAAAGGAAGAAAGATTAAAGATAGCCTCTCTGATGGCCAGAGGTGTCATCAGCTGATCTGAGACCACATCAGTAGGTCATGTGAGATGGGCACTGGATGTCATCTTTGTGATAGAGGCCCATTCCCCTTGGCGTGCTGCAAGTTATCACTATCACTGTGCTACGCAGAGGTGAAGCGGTATGAGCACCTGATCCTCACGTGTGCCTGGGACAATGGGGAGAAACTTTTCTTTGGGTTGCTGTGGCATGCTAAAGTGAATATTCTCAGAAATCTTTTAACATCTTAGCTTTATTCTCTTTTGCTTTCTGTAAATATTATTTGTGAAAGAAAATAACAGCTGATGGTAAGTCAAATTTTAATTCAGATTTAAAAAAGAAAATTCTAGTGCCAAGTTCCTCCTCTGGGACTGGGAACAGTCACTAATGTCAGCAGTGTTTAATAAGGGTGGGACTAGGCCAAATAATCTTATAGATCAACGGGTCTAGATTCCCCATTTGGGTGTTTGCTGAACCAGCTTGGTAGTCTTTTTCAGCAAAAGATGTGGAGAAATGCATCATACGTGATTTATCTGGGTTGTGAGGAGGCTATGGATGCATGGAAACTTTCAGCAACACTGTGTGAGCACTCTTTGTCAAATAATATGAAATAGATGGATGAAAAAAAATGTCCCATGAAGAGAATACAGCAAACAGTTAGCAATGGTATTTCATGAAAATGGTACTGGCAGCAAGCATGGCTCCCCTTGGATTAACAAACTACTTCTATGGCCAGGATTACTCTGCCTGGTTATTAGCAAGCTGTGAGGCAATACCATTCAGCAGTGACTGAAAGTAAAGTTGATACAGGACACTATTAGATCAGAGAGAAAAGAGCTATAAAAGAGAAAGATATGTATGAAAATCTGTAGTTAGTTAAGAAGAAAATGAGAAAAATAAATAATGTGCAAACAAGCTCTGCTGAAATGGTGTCATTAAACATTCAGGGTCCAGAGAAAAAAATGACAGAGCTTAAAACACATTTCAAAGTAAAGAGTTTTGGGTCTAAATTCTGTTTCAGTACATCTTTTTAACAATCTTAATATTGGCGATGTCTATAAAGACTAATCGGTTTTATTTTTGAGACTCAACTACAGTCCTGGAATACATAAAAAGCAGAAAATGTGTATTTATTGAGTTCTTCTACTGCCATGGAATACTGAACACCCTTGGCTGGGAGATGGTGAGAAGGTTACTTTTGAATCCATAACTATTGATTTCTCTATCTTAATTCTTTTGAAAAATACCAAATAAAGAAAAGGAAAAAAGATCTTGTGACTGAAGCATAGGACTGGAATTCATGAGATTGGAGCTCTGTTCAGCTGTTCCCTTGGCTTCCTGTTTGACCTTGGGCAAATCACAATCTCTTCATGCCAAAGTTTCCTCCTCTGTAACATGGAGATAAGGGTACCCACTTCAGAGGGTTTATGTGAAGTCATTACAATATTCTCATGTTTTCTAAGATTTTTTTTTTTCTGAGATTTGCACTCCTATTGGAAGCACAAAGAATTATTTTAATCATTACTGCTAACAGTAATGCACTTTGGTTTGGAATGTGATTGCTCTCACGTGTTTGTTTATAACTTCAGAGTGTAATAAATAATTCTGTAGATGCAATCTCTCCATCTTGCTCTCCAGCCCTCTGCTCAGCCCACGTGAACCTGCAGTTACACTGCCAGGCCTAGACCAGAACATCAGGACTAGCCTGGCCTGACACATTCCCACATGCTGTGTATAATCTAGAGGTCCATCTCTAAGAATAGCCTTGCTCAGCACAGTATTGCCTTGCCCTGCTTCCCAGGTAGGAGTTTTCAAGAGGAAAGGCAAGAGCATACCTTCCCTACAGGTCAGCAGTGGTATTGAAGCTCTCTTGCTTCAGCACTTCGAATCATCCTACATGAACCGTGGCAACTTTATCATTGCATGTCCTGGTAAGCATGGAAAATACTGTCCTCACTGTATTTTTGTGGCCTCACATCCTGATGTTCCCTCCTTTTAGCATTATATCACTCCCATAATTTTATATCTCTTTCCCTCTGTCTTTCCTATCACTCTCCCCTGTATGGTTCCAGCAGACCTGCTTCATTCTTAGCCTCTTTCCTTCATCTTAGTGCAGCAAACAGATCCTGAACCTGAGGCTATAAGGAATCAAAAATACTTTAAAAAGCATGTATACCTTGTGGCTCTGTAGTCATATTCTCTTAACATTTTTTAAGTATTATATTATCTTTTCATTGGTCTTTCAATCTTCTTCTGTTTCCTTGGTTTTGCTACCTGTTATTTGCTGCTCTCATTTAAAACCTATCTAAAATCAGAACCCTACCCTATAAAAGACATGCAGCTGGGTTGCAGTGTTTGCTGTTATCCACAGTCCAATACATAATCTCACTAAGATTAGCCATTACAAGTGCTAGTTGCAGTTCTCTCTTTGTCCTGTCTGGAAAAGATCCCAAGGAAGTGGTTGTTAAAATATATTGTGAAGGAAAAAGACCTCTGTAAAATCTATGAAGGGGGCAGTCCAGCTAAGAACTGACTTTTACTGCACCTTGCTTCTGAGAAGGAGATGCCTTGGCACTTTGTGTTGGAAGAGATGCACACCATGATGTGACCTTCCTCAGTGGGTAGGTCCTAAGAGAAGACTGCAGCCCTCAACTCACACAGATATGGACACACATCAGTAAGGTGAACAGAACAACATGGAAATCTCATTTTCCACACTTTGAGCACCACAGAAAAACTCATTCTTTCATGTCTTTCTAACTCAAGTGTTCTGGTGGGGAATACATGTTTATAGGCCTTGTCACAAGCTTGGAGCCATGAGATGCCTCCCTGTCCTCCTTCTCTCCCTCTACATTGGCACCTGTGAGGTTTTTCCTATACAGCTTTCTGAGGCTGCCTGCAAGCAGAGGCGATGCCTGCAACTCCCTCAAGTAAAGGCTACATGAACTGATGAGAGTATAGTTAGACTTTTATTTGTTAACGTGATGCATGTAGAAGTCTCTGCCAAGTATTTGTGTAATACTCTTGTATCTCTCTTGTTTTTCTAAACTATGAATCACAGCTTTTGCTATAAGTTTTCCTAGTACTGAATAAGACATCATTTAAAACTCTTACTGAAATAGAGGGAAATTTATCTGCTTGACTTCTAGCTGAGCTTTTTAGTAATATCCATCTCTGTGTTTTCACTTGAGTCTCTTGGTCCTTCATTTTAATATTCTGGCTAATAAGTCTACAGATTTTGTCTCAAATCCCAACCAAAGAATTGCTAGTCTCTGCAGACCAAATCTTGGCTAACAGTCATGAACTTGATGGATTGGCTAGAACTGCTCCACAACATGTTCAAGCTGCATCCTGGCTTGTTAGTCTTTGTGGGAAATTCTAGTTCTCTGTCATTTCGTGACCTATTTTTGTCAGTGACGTCACCCACAGTTGTTTATTCCACAAGTAAGCATGACTTTGTGAATCTGACAGTATTTACTTGCAAGCTGAGCACTGAGACCATAAGGCAGAGAGTGACTGGGTGTTACTCCAATGCAAGATCTCCACACACAAGATCTGTATGCTCTGGCCAGTGTTTACAAGCTGCATCAGGAAGAGATTCGGTTTTCTTCCTTTATGTGTCAGTGAAGAAGCAAGGAAGACTCACTTTTAAGAGCTCATTTAAGAAGACTCGTATTCCTGAAACTACCTATGTTATGGTGCTTGCATGCTGGTTGGCCCAGAGCAATGACTGTAGGTAACCAGGTATCTCAGAGGGGCTGCACCATATGTTTCCTGTCCTGCATTTCCCTATTTGCAAAAATCTTCTGCTGAAAGCAAACAACTTTTTTACTCTGTATACATGTGTATTTTTAATGTAGTTAACATGAGTCAATCTCAAGGCCTGGTAGTGATAACTGCTATAATTCCATACTTTGTAGTAGTCACCAGGTAACTTCCACAGTACTTTATCTTCATATGTAAAATGCTATAACTGGAGGTAAAATTCAGCATCATACATACAAATATAATATAAATTAAATATTTAATGTGCTAAAATAATCTTTATAATGCCTGCATAACTCAGATTTTCTTAGTAGCTTCTCTAACCAGAATTCTTATCAGAAAGATCTGGATATTCTAGTCTTGAACTTCTGCTCTGATTTTTGTGTAATTCATCTGCAAATTGAACGGGAAACAAAGCAAAGCAAAAAGCAAAACAAAAAAACCTCAAAGTTTCCTTTTAATTTTTCCCCTGATTTCTCATTTTTCCATATCAGGTCTTCAGGCACTATTCCCTGAAGAAAAGAACCCTCCAAGTGACAGCTCTTCTAATATGATTTTCACATCTCTCGTACCGTTATAGTATAAGTGATTTTGTTCTGTTTAGAGACATCTTGGCAGCATGTGACACCGCATCATCAAAACCCAGCAAGCCTCAGCTACACTATTAATGTCATTTCAGCATCTTAATCTGCAGTAATTTGCCATGTCCTTCAAAACCAGAAATCAGATATTGAGGGCTTACACTTCTGAAATACAGAGCTTCATGGAAGGGGCAAATTCTTACTTTTTCTTCTAAAAGTGTGCACTTTTGAGACAAGCACTGATGAAGAGATATGTAGTTTAGACAGCAAGGAAATCAGGCAGCAGATAGGAGGAGTGTTGCCAGCAGGCCGAGGGAGGGGATCCTGCCCCTCTACTCATCTCTGGTGGGGCTGCACCCGGAGTACTGGGTGCAGTTCTGGGCTCCCCAGTAGAAGAGGGATGTGGAGCTGCTGGAGAGAGTCCAGCGTAGGTCAATGAAGATGATTAAGGGACTGGAGCATCTATCTTATGAGGAAAGATTAAGTCAACTAGGGCTGTTTAGCCAGGAGATGAGAAGATTGAGAGGAGATCTTATCAATAATATCTGAGGGGAGAATGTAAAGAGGATGAGGCAGTTCAAGGACAGATTTTTGACTGTTTACCAATCCCAGTCCTGAAGCCAGATTTTCCAGGAACTAAGTGAAGGTCTGTATTTCTATTCTACTCAAGCAAATAAAAACTAACCTGAACTTAAGTATGGGATTTTACATCAGATATTGACCTTAACTTAAATGCGAGCTTCATTCCGGAGGCACCTCCACCTAGATTTTCCAAGGTAGCTAAGTGCTGACTGTGGACTAGAAATTTCTGAAATTATAGTGCCTTTGAAATGAAGAAATGGCCACATGCTTGGCTTATTCCTTGTTGATATATGTCCTAGTGCTTTATGTGGTCTCATGGTAACATTCCATTCTGCTACCTGTCTTTGTAATTCATATTTTTTCTTGCTAAAAAACACTGTAATAGTTAAGTATTACAGATTATGCATGCAATGATAGAAGTGCCTCCAAATTTAGACTCCTGCTATGTTTGGGAGGAGATTGCAGTCTGCGTTAGAGAACACACGATGTTCCACAAATTGATTTATAAATCTACATTTTTAATGTTGGTAAAGCTTTCAGTATCTTCATTATAATCAGTTTACATAAAAAGGATGTAAAGTGGACTGTAAGAATTGCTAGTAGCATGTTTTGTGAGCATGACATGTTATGGGGTAACTTTTAGGATGAGCTCTCCATATCTTGATACTTAGAGAGGCTCAGATACTGGTGTCCTGTTTTCTAGAGAATGTCATAATTTCCCAACTGTACATCATTTTGAGGCAGAGTTTTCTCAGTGTCTTCTTCCACAACTGCCCTAATTTGCGTTTTGCTACTTTTTGGAACCATTTTGTGGCCATGGTGGCCTTTCCAGTGCATAATTCTCTCTATTCTCTCTGCTATGGGAAGTATGGATAATGCAACACGGGTAGGCTTTTCACTATATAGGCCATGGGAGGGTGCTGCCCCTGTGGTCACTCTGTGCAGTGTTTGCTGTACCATGTAATCAGTACATTAACTGGGTTTTGATACACCACTTTTTTTCTTTGCTTTGCCTGTGAGTACTCACATGAGTAAAAAGGAAGAACAGCATAGGTTACCTACCATCAATGTAATGCTAGTAAGGGTGGAATAATAATTTATTGTATATTAGAAAAAGAAATAATGGCCATGACATTGGAAAGGTCTTGTAACTTTCTCCTATGCATCTTTTTTTCATGCTTAACCCAACTACTATTTGCTCATCTGTAAACTTGGGGATAGCCAGCAAAATCCCCACAGGGTGACTGTGCAGGTGCCCAAATGCCTGAAAACTCTGAATGCATTTGAACATTAATTAAAAAATATCTCTGGAAATTTACTAAATGTTGCAATAAGCACTTGCATGTTGTAACAAGTCTGTGTGAAGTTCACTGCCTTATTTCACCAATCCATGCCGCTATTAAGAATGAGATGAGCTTGGTAGGTGCAGACAAAAGCACCAGATAAAGTCACACTAATTCTGATGTTCCTGGAAGTTTCTTCAGCAATCTGCTTTTCCAGTGCTGTGGCTCCATCACTTATTTCTAGCTAGAGAATATAATTTCTCGGCATTAGCTAGGCTGGAGCTGCAACAAAATCCTAGCCTTATTTTTATTCAATGCTTGTAGTTTATGAAGCTCAGACAAGTGGCTATATGCTGCCAGCATGAAGGCAGCTGAAACCAGCCTTGTGCTGGCTGTGCTGTGGGGCTTCAGCAAAACAGCTCTTAGGAGCCCTATGCTTAGCACCCTGAGAGAGGAGCCAGCACGCCCAGTCCCTTGCCCAGGCACACAGCCACTGGAGGCCAGGTACAACTAGTAAGACCAGAACTTGTGACTTTGTGTTTTCCTGTAGTCTTATCTTTGTTTGCTTCTCCCATTTGATTAGTGTCTGAGCTCTCAAAAGCAGAAGCTGTCTTGTGCTCAGGGTTTATAGAGCACATTGGAGTGCCAGCCCAGATTGATGCATTCTGGTGCTGTTAAAATAGTAATGGGTAGCAAACCACAGATGCTTTGCACATCTTTTGCATCTGAGCTGTGTTCCTTAGTTTTGCTTGACTAGGTAAGAAACATGGTGCTATTTCTGCTCTTTCACTGGATAAACACACCCAGTTGGCCAGGGTAAATTAATTTCAGATGCAAGTAACATTCATGAGTCTCTGTTGGCTTGTTTGCTTTTCTTCTTTATTCTACTGCATTCTGTTCAACAGCCAATCCAGTTAAATGAAGAAAATGTAGAAAAAAAGGGAGAAAAATTATAGTCAAGCAGTAAAAGCTAGCCAAACTGCCTTCCTATGGAAAGTAAGCACTTTTTGTCTTGTGAGTAGTACTGAAAGGTTGATTATCTGTTATCTTGCATCTTGTGGCATCAGTAACACTAAAGCAAATATTGTTTTCAAGGCTGGTAATTTCTTTTGTGCCTATTTAGTATTCAGGCAAACACTATTTCAAAGAGCCAGGCAAAATTCTTTCCTGCATTGTTTCAATTCCTACCTGCAGATATGAATTTGCAGTCTCTCTTTTTGATCCTGATATGTATGATAAGGCTCTCAAACTGAACACGTCTTCCTGCATCTTTCAAACTCCTTTGAATTTGAAAAGCATGCAGGAATAAAAATTGCCCTAAAAGAGTATTCGTCAGAAAAAATAAAATAAGTGTACTGGCAAACGGCAAAATGTATTCACCTACATGGTTCTTATCTCAGGTGAAAGATTAGCTTCATAATCATATTAATAAACAGTCTGAGTTAATATTCAGTATTTCCACAAGAAGTTCCACAGGAACTTAAGGAAGAATTTCTTGCCAGTGAGGGTGCCAGAGCCCTGGCACAGGCTGCCCAGAGAGGCTGTGCAGGCTCCTTCTCTGGAGATCTTCCAAACCCGCTTGGACGCCGTCCTGAGCCACCTGCTGTAGGTGACCCTGCGTGTGCAGGGGGGTTGGACTAGATGAGCTCTAGAGGTCCCTTCCAACCTTAAGCATTCTGTGATTCTATGATTCTATTTCCAATCCATATTTAGGTAAATATCACTACTATTCCCACATCACGCTGTTCCCACATCTTTAAGCTCATGATAAAAGGGCACTGCATGAAATGGACACTGTGTATATATCATGAGTGTATTATTATATTAAAACAATGTCATCAGAAGTGCATCTATTAAAAAAATACTTCGTTTACTTAATCTTCTTAAAACCTGGGGATGGATGCTTTCAAAAAGGTAGAAAGTTAGAAAGAGTTCTAGTAAAAGAGCAGTGTACAGTTTCATAGTTTTCTTTTCTTTTTTTTTTTTTTTTTTTTTTCTGCTCAAGCAATGAGGAGGGCCTGGGAAAACTCTCCTGGGATGAAATTACATCTGTGTCTCAGCAGTGACCAGAGCACAGGAAATAGATGCCTTTTAACAGTTTATTAGGCTCCCAGATGACTTCAGTGACGTATGCTGCTGCTTAAGTATGTACAGCAGGAGCATGTGGAGGAATGTTCCCAAAAGCAGCACCCTTTGGAGCAGCAGTGTGTTCCTCTTCACTATTGGGGCTTCCTCTGAAGACCTTGCTAGCCCTGCAGAGGACGACACCAAACGTGTATAAGTTCTGAGAGAGTTAGATGATTTTACAGGGACTGCTTTACCACTGACTTGCTCTTTCCCTCTGCAGAAAGATATCTAAAATGAGGGTCAGTTCTATTCTCTTTGTTGAGGAGAAATATGAAATACTAGTATCCTTTTCCAGTTAATTAGGTAATTACATTGTTTCACGTCAAAAGACCTTCAAATGATTAAACAGTTGAATGTGGTAACCTCAATTATAGGAAGCCCTCAGGGATCACATTATAGCTGCAGTACAAATAAATAATGCTTATCATCACCATAATAATAGATAATACATAGGCATGCTACTTCTGGGTTGACCTAATGACTGCACAGCTTGATAAGAACAATAGCTGTTAGATGAGAAACACTTGATACTTTATTAGGTCAAATTTAAATTCCTTTTATTTTTTTCTTCCTTTTTTTTTTTTTTTTTTTTTTTTTTTTTTTGTTGTTCGTTTGTTTTGGTTTGTTTTCAGACAAAGTGTCTCTATTCTCAGGTATGACAATTTTGCATGCCTCTCCCTGGGAAAATGAATGCCCTGCGAATCAGGATGTGAGAAGTCGCATAGGCTACAGGTAAAGAAGACATTAAAATGGTAAATTACAAGTGACTCATGTGCTGAAAGCTCCCATTAGAGCTAATAGTAGCAAACAAACTAGTGATGTGCACAGTTTTCATAATATCTTCACAATTCACTGTTAATTCTAAAGTGAATGTCAACACATGGAAGACAGCTTGATAAAATTGGATCGATAGCTGTAAAGATCAGAAGATATGTATGTGCATATCTGTGTGTGTCTATTCTGTTTCTGCCTGTGATTTAATATGTGAACTTGTTTTTATTAAATGGTTATCAAAATAAAGTGGTGTTATCTGTTATTTACTGTTTTTCCTTGCATTTTCGCATGTTAAGGCTACTACAGTTAACCCAAATGTCTAATTTTTAGCACTTCAGAAATACTTGGCATAAATTAATCCTTCTCCATGAATTTTAGTAGGTAGTTAGATTAAGTACATTAGGCAAACCTAAACCAAAAATCATCAGTATCCATTCTGGAAAATGCTTTAAAGCAATTTTCATATTCTTGAGGATCCTGGAAGTATGAAGGTAGGTATTAAGAATTGTGTGTGATAGCTCTCTTCCATTTCCATATTTTTTAGGGTTTTCTTTTTCCAAATCTTAAATTATTTCAATTTCTCTGTTGGGTAGTGTGAAATAATCTTCCTGTCAACAACTGCCAGAGAAGGAAGAACTCAGTGCACAAGGAATAGGACTCATACCACGCTGATCCTCCCGTCTGTCTGTCGTAATGGTACAAAGGATTTCTAATTAACAATCGTGTAACTGCTTGACAGCAAACTAGCAGTTCTCTGGAAAGCTCTCCCTAGCTCTGAACCCAGTTTCATTTCACACTATTTTATCTCAAAGTATCTCAGATTTCCAGATGAGGAAGATGCCATGAGAGCAACGATGGTGCTGGCAAGCTTGCTGAAGGAGTAGCAAAGTACCTGACAGGCAGCTTCTCCTTAGCTTGCTTTTTTTTTTTTTTTTTTTTTCCCAGTTTTACTCTGGAATCAGCTTTATAGCAGAGGGGAGGAAGCGAATGGTGTGTGGGGGGGTGGAAAGGAAAATGTAGTTGATATGACAGGAAATAGAGAAAGTGGCAGGCCCTTCACTTCCTCAGACATACATGCAGAGATGCGGCGCTTCACAAACGCTCCATAATTATGCAGAGATTTTGTAACACAAAAATAAACCCTTTAATTATATGTAGTACAGGCTGCAGATAATGATGGAGATTTAGTTGGGAATGGATTAAAGAGATGCGAACGCACTTTTCATTCAGACGCTGACATTTTTGTCCGCCAAACCAGTAGGACAACGTAGAGGAGAGAAACAGAGCAGCTTTGTCCCAGCATTCACGTTCAGAGTCTGGGAGGGACTGTGGCTACATTAACTTGCCCCAGTCCCCCTCCTCATGCTCTTTCTGCAAAGAGTGCTAGTGCAGCTCCGCTCACGACCCTTTAATGTAAGTGTTGTCTAAGTTTGCTCAGGGCAGGACAGCAAACATGGTGGAGCAAACATTGGTTGCCACCTAATCCCAGCTCCCAGTGTGGATATCTCAGTAGCAGGTGGAAGATCTGAAAAGAAAAAAAATCCTGTGTTGGCAAGGGTTTGGAGAGCCCTTTTCTGGCTGTCCATAAATGCAGTGGATAGTGTGTTCTGCTGAGCTTGCAGGATAATTCACAGGGCAGAGCTCTCAGCTCAGCACTGCACCTTTGCTCTCCCTTCCCTTCCAGCACCTCAGTCCTTAAGGCAGCAATGTTTTGCTCCTGTTGCTGCAATCCCTTGAGCTGGTTTTGCTTGGAGGTGTTACACTCACAACTCGATGATTTAGCTCGAAACCTGCCAATGCAGAGTTTGTCTGCTCTGCAGACAAGGAGCAGTGCAAGGTCTCTGTAAAGCTCAACACGTTTTGTGAAGGTCTATTTTGAGAAGACAACAATAAGTTAATGAAGGTTGGCTGACTTTTATTAATCTATGGTATAACTTAATTAAATTCACTACAATTACTTCATTAGATTTCACTTATTTTGCCAAAGGATAAATCTACAGATGATCCCAAGTCACCAGAAGGAAAGGACAGGCAGATGAAATTCTCAGGTTCAAATTGACTTAACAAGCAAGGTTAAGTCCAGCTTTGGTTATTTACTGAATGGCCTGACCAGTCACAGTACATATCCTCAGCTGCCATGAGATGGCCTAGATTTAGTGAAGATGACACATCTATTTCTACCTACATAAGCTGATAAATTCAGAAAAATCTAACTGCCTCCTGGTGTACATAAAGTTATACATTACCCTATGCACCGGCACAGTTTAGAAATAGAACATTATTTTATACAGCTTTGGTTAATTCCACATGGAAATTGGGGAGGATGAACTGAGTGTGATCGTATTTATATTGCGGCACAATGGCCTGTACCTGAAGGCTTTTGCTGTCATTGTTATTCCAGATAAAAAGAAGATACCATATCTCTAATGATAATAGTTTGACCAGTAAAATATTGGAAGTGTATAGCAGGCTTTCGTGGGTGTGCCTGGACCTGTAGTTGTCAATAGGAAGTTGTAAAATAGGAAGGGTCGGTGCTATTTTAAACACAACTGTTAGTTACTTTTCCTGCAACACCCCTGCTTGTACATCAAACTTGGTGAGCACTTAGCTCCAAAATTAGTGGTTAGGAAGCCAATAGATTTTGAGTGTGTTTGAACTTTTATAAACCCTTCATCTGATGTGCTCTAACCTCTGTGCAACAACAAAAGACTTCTCTTCCCAGCATCCTGAAAAAATATGTCATAACTGCATTTTCTAGAGCCAGGGATGAGGAAACATTTGACACTTCTACGTTTCTGAATGACCTTTCTGAATGCCTGTAACTCACTAGCCCAGTTATATTCCTTTCTTTATCCTGGCACGCTATTTTTTTTAGCTTTCTTGCACTGTTCTTGGGTCCTTCACTTTGTCTTCATGAAAGAGAGAGGTTGAGAGACAAGGAGACAGGATGAGAGGAGACAGGTTGAAAGACAAGAGACAGGATGATGGGATGAGTAACTATTAATCTGGGAAGGAAAGACCAAGAATTTATGTCACTGCTTAACATTTTTCTCTTTCTGACTCTTTCCTATTTGGCCATAAACAAGTCATTTTTTTTTCTGTGGCCCATTTTCCACATCTTTAACACAGCAGTAATACCACCTACTTTCTGGGAATGGTGAGAGACAAATTCTGCAGTTACTATGCAGTGCTTTGAGGTCATTGCTCAAAAGGTCACAACTGACAGTAGCAAAAATGGTCCAGCCCACTGTCCTCTTCTGCTTCTGTTCTCAGCACAAAAAAAAACCTTCTGTGCAAGTTCACTGGCCTTGGCTCTGGGGATACACTTGGCTTATCTCTGTCTTTTGAGGAAAGAGGGAGAAAAACAATTTTCTGTGTGAGTGCCTATACCAAGTTTGTGTGTTCCAGTGTCCTTCATGGGTAATACCTGCTGCATGATGACTAAAAGACAAGCACTTAAAAACATATTAGAAAAGATTTTTTTAAAAGCTGCTGTCTAACAGCAAAATTAGAAGTCTTGAATCTGTGTTTGTGCAGGGAAATAAATGGCCTGCTGTACAGAAATGATGAAAAGTTATCAGTTCCAAGCTATGGAAGGACAAAGCTGTGATCTCTAATTTTAGTAAAATTAAGTTTATCTGTGATCCCTACGTCGGAATTCAGAGGAATCACTGTTGTGCCTTGTCCTGTGTTGGCTAATAAACCTTTCCTCCACTGATAAGTGTATGTAGCTCTTGTAAGTAATATTTTGGTACCAATAGGAAATAACTTCTGGTACTTAGAAAAGCTTCTGAAGTGAAACGGAAAGGAGAAAGCCTTTACATTCAGCCTATATATATTCATCTTCTCCTTTTGCACGGAAACTCACAGGAGCTCAATGTGGCTTAGTCAGTAAATCCCCAGCTGGGATTTAAAACCCATGACATCAGAGAGTAAAGCATCTTTGCTCTGTTAATGTAGGCAGCAGTGATGTGTCATGGGCTATGACACATATGCTGGTGTATCGTGAGGGTTCGGTGCAGGTTTTGGAGACAAGAAGCAACCTAATACTTTGGTACTATTTAAACATTAATTCTATTCACAGCCTGTGTAATATTTCTTATATACAAAGTAGCAACATGAAAAAAATCTTTCAGCTGATGAATGAATCACTTTGATCAGTTCATTCTACTAGTGCTTTTTATTTTTAAATGCTGATAAAAAGGGTTTCTTTTGTATGGGGGAGAGTCACAGGCCAGGGAAATAGAAACATGATTTTTATAAACTGGCAGCGGGAGCTCACTCATGCCAGGGAGTTCCTAGAAAGCAGAAAGTAGGACACAGCATCCATACTATTCCTTTATGCTATAGCCAGTTTGAGAATTAAAAATAATGATCTCTAGTTAGCAGCTTTACTCATTGCTCAGTACCTCTGCACGTAGAGCTTTTGTACACACTTAGGTGCTGTCAGTAGCCTACCCAAAGGAAATTCTTCTTGCCAGGCAATACTGCAGAGTCGCTCTCATTTACTCGTGGGTAGGTGACCAGTTTTCTCTTTCTCTAGCAGCCTGGGGAGTAACAGGTACATTTCCTTGTACCAGGTACATTTCCTTGTACCAGGCCTCAACTGACCAACTGCTGCTTAAAGTCATTTCTGCTCTCCCCAGAAATCTGTTTACAAGTTTTCTGAAGGTGAATAGCTTGATGTATTTTTAGAGCTTAGCTTACATATGTTTTATATTTCCTGTATTATTGCTTCACGTGAATTATGTCATTCCTCTCCCCATTGCCTTTGATAATTCAGAACAGATTCTAGTTAAAGACTGATTTATATCCTTCTAAAAATCTTCTTACATTTTTATTACTGCTCAGACAATTCTTGCTATTACATCAACTCTCCAGCAATATAATTCACTACTTAAAGGACTTTAAAATGTCATACCATATTCATTGTTCCAAGGGGCCTCACCTGTACAATAGCAATTTGGGGGGTAAACATGGTCTAAGTAGCTGTGAAGATTTTAATAAACTAGGTACTGGATCTTGTCAGGAAGGAATCATCTCCTTCAGAGATAAAAATGAGATAGAGTGAGCAAAAACAAACGCCAAAAAATGGTTAAAATATTAGCCCAGCTGGGCTAAATAACAAAAGTAAGGAAATTAATCTGTCCATCTTTTTTAAGTCTATAGATACAGTATTGTTATTATAATGATATATAAGGAAAAAAAATCATCTTTAAGTTAAAAAAAAAATCATCCTCCACTTTATTACAAATTATTGTCATTTCCTGCCTTTTCCTTGAGTACTTCATATGTTTCAATGAAAACCACAAAGCTCCTGCACGGTTGCGTAATTTAGAGGCTTCAGTGTTTTGTATTAACTTTAAATTGTGTGTTGCCCCAAAATGAATGAACATAAAGAAATAATAGCAAAAGAAAGTAATACTTAAACTACTGTGATAAAGGGTGGAGGTGATATACTCTATTTTGGGGGGAATTAACTTACTGTTGATATTTCTCTGTCCTGATTGGTTTTATTTGGTTTGTTTTTAAACAACACATCTCATACAGGTGTGTCCCAGGAAGTGGAGGGCAGAGGGAATTAGAAGATATTCAGGTGGATGCACCTTGGTCTGCGTGACTGGAGGCAGCATGACACCTCGGTGACATGGCAATGTGTCCAGTATAAGAACCCAATTAGAATAGCATAGTGCAAATGAAGAGCAGCATTTCCTTCCTTCTTTCCTTCCTTCCTTCCTTCCTTCCTTCTTTCCTTCCTTCCTTCCTTCCTTGCTTCCTTCCTTCCTTCCTTCCTTCCTTCCTTGTGACAAAGAATACCCTGTTCACTAGAAACTACTTGGGTATCTTGCTGTGGTAACAAATTTTAGGTGTTGAAAATCATCCTTGGAAAGGAAATAGCCTTTGTAATTAAAATTTTAGGATAATCTCAAAAAGAGGCTTATTTGAAAGCTCTCTGTAAGAGAAGAAACTGCCAGCGTTTCGACATAATGATACAATCCTATTGGCACTTGAACATGACACTGTGGAGAGAGCCATCAGGGAAGGGGCAAAAGGGCAGTGTACAAATGCAAAAGTCAAAATACAAATGAACTAATGTAAAACTTTAGCTTTAGTTTCTACCTGTCACTTTAAAATTATGCATTAGCAGTTTTAGAACTGTGCATTAGCAATGAGAAAACATTGGTTTACAGTCAAAATAAAATTTTCTACTTAAAAAAAAACACTAAAAATACTAAAAAGATCTATTCCTTGAAAATAAATAACATATAATTTAACTTCTGATCTATCCAAAATGCAGTGGTTTCACTTTCAAAAGTAACTCGCTAAAAATTTTCAAAATAACGAGGTCATCTGAGGAGAGATTTGTGTGTCTCTTTTATGACAATCTATTAGGTAACTGGAAATAACACCCAAAAAACTACACCAAGAGTAAAATATACCGGAAAAGAAAGACTCAGAGTCCATCAAACGTGGAAGAAACCTGCAAACAAAAGGGTTTTAAGAGAGATTATCCCTAGCAGAGCAGCAAAGCCAAAAATAGTCACCAAAGAAGAATCAAAGGGTGAGCTGCAGTTGGTGCTGGCATATAGGTGTGAAGTGATCTGGACACGCAGCAGGTGCGCCCGTGCGTCCCAGGGCAATACGGAGGGGCACCGACGTGCCTTGGACTTGTTTGCTTAGGCAGTGGCAAGGAGCATCGTAACATCTTCCTCCAAAAAAGGCCTGCTCAGGACACACATTTTTCATAACCAACCACTTTTTTTTTTTTTTTCCTAACTCATCTTCCTTCTTAGGCTGCAGTTTAAAGCACTGAGTTGCCCTAAATTTTGTGTAATCCCCAGGCTGAGAAACACGGCTGTTTCATTAGCAGTAAGCAACAGCAGAGACAAAGCTGTGAGACCACAGTGATGACCAAACATCCTGAGAGGTCGATACCACATGCTGAAATCCTGCTGTTTGAATGTTAATAAACTGGTCCTGCCTTGCATTCCTGAGCCATGTGGGGTTACAGCAAATAGATCCTTCCTGAAATACACTTTTATTTATTTCCCCCCGCCTCCAGTTTCACTCTGTTAATTTTATCTGTTCACAAAGATTCACAGTGGATTAGTCAAAACTGCTGAAAATTTTTGTCTGGTGTACATACAGGCGGCATCAAACCTGCAAAGTTCTAAAATTCCTTGTCCCACCAATAACAGTAGCTGTGGAGAACAAGTGATGCTTCTAAAGGCTTGCTCAGTGAGGCCCAGTGTCTGTTCTAGCCCAGTGAAGTGGATTTGGAAGAATTCAGGGAATCCAGACAAGCTGCCCAGAATGAATATTTGGCCATTTTTTCTACAGTACATCTGAATTCTGAAGATTTTAGAATTTTGTGCAGCAGTTTTCAAAATAATCCAATGTCTCAAGAGCTTCTTAGGATGAAACATTTCATTAAACAGACTTCCATCAGAGGTTTATAAGAGCAAGGCTTTTTTTGTGTATATTTGTGTGTGAAAATAAATATTTTATGAGAAAACAATATCTAGGAACCGACATGGCCTCATTTCTCGCTGTGTCAGAGGGGAACAACACATGAATTCATAGAAAAGCAAGGGGAAAAAGTATGTCAGATATTTGGTTTACATCCACCACATAACACAGTGTAGGTATTTTGCTTAAAAACCCTATCAAGTTAAGACACATAAGATAAGACACATGCTGCAGAAAGGAAGAAGATCCCTGAAGAGACAAGTTAGCCAAGCTCAGGTCAGTAGCTAATGTTGAACTCTTCCACTGCCGCGAGAGGCAGGCATGAGTTTTCCAAGATTTAAAAAAGCCTCATATACAGAAAAGAGCACAGGAATTTTCCATGGGGGTGGGGAACAACAATAGAAAAGTGATGACCTTGGGATGGCGCCTGGAGACTGAACAGCTTGGCTATTGTATGGAAACAGCTGACTTCTGCACAGGAAGCAATCATTGCAGATTAGAGACTCCAAGCCCCTGCCTCTTTTTTTTTTTTTTTTTTGGAAAGCAAATCCCTGGAGGCCTCTTCAGATTCTCCAAATCTCATCTCCTTGCCTGCTGCACCCTGGTGCCTGCGTCACTGGTGAGGACACAGAGAGACCCGCAGGGACACCCTGTTCCCGCACCACAGCTGCCAGGGAATAGGGGACTTCAAGGGACAGGGGACAACCAAGAAGGCAATTTTGTGGCAGCGGGGGAGAGTGAAATGCACTGCTGTGTTGCTTCAGAGTAGTCAGGATCTAGTCCTGCTTCTCAGTGGACTCCTTCCTGGGTACCCCTGTTTAAGATATAATTTTTATTTTTAGCATCTCTAAGGTTTATTTCCTCTCCAGCCTCCTGTTGCAACAGTCTGTTTTTATGGATTAGTAAGGTGCTAAATTAATACTAGGTGGAAGATGGTATCAATCTGAGGATGAACTCTACCTTGTAAGCCACCTGGAGGACCCCCCAACTAAGACGGCAAACCCAGCACCCTCTGGCCATAGGGCAGAGGGGGCAGGACTACCAGTATCTAGGGATGAAAAACAATGGAAAGAGGTCCCTACTCGAGGGGGCAGGAGAGCCCTCCCCCGGCCCCCCTCACCCGCTCCGGTGGCCACGTCTAACAGGTAGAGGCCCTGGAACTTGAGGATGGCATAGGTGAGGTCACGAGCCCAGGCCCACCTAGGGGGCCATCCACAGAGAGGCAGGCAGGCCCACGGCCCGAGGCTGCTGCCTGTAGGGAGAAAAGGAGCCCCCGGAAGAAGAAGAGCCGGGTGATTGTCGTGGGTGACTCCTGCTGCAGGGCACGGAGGCACCAATCTGTAGGCCTGACCCCCTATCCAGGGAGGTCTGCTGCTTGCCAGGGGCCCAAGTCAGGGATGTCACGGAGAGGCTCCCAAGGCTTGTCCAGGAGTCTGACTATTATCCCCTGCTACTGCTTCACGTGGGCGCTAATGATGCCATGGGGAGACTGGGGGACATCAAGAGGGATTTCAGAGCCCTGGGGATGGCCATCAAAGGTATGGGAGCCCAGGTTGTGTTCTCCTCTGTCTTACCGATGAGGGGAATGGATTCGAGGAGGAGAAGGCGGATATCGCACATTAACAACTGGCTGC
>VZSV01000023.1:7166904-7210574 GCA_013398735.1 Nothocercus julius | reverse complement strand
CCACCTGCTGTAGGTGACCCTGCGTGTGCAGGGGGGTTGGACTAGATGATCTCTAGAGGTCCCTTCCAACCTTAAGCATTCTGTGATTCTATGATTCTATGATCTCATTTTGAAAAATTTCTGCCTTTACTCACTCAGGGGAAGGGGTGCAGGGAACACAGGGAAGCACAAAGCCTGTCTCATGGAGTATAGCAAAATTCACAGGCTGATTTACACACTATCCCTTTTGTTAAATCCATATACCTGGAATGCATGGAAACAAGAAGGCAGCTATGAACCAGTTGGGAGGTCAGTGGGGAGGTATTTAATTATTGCTGAATTAGGCCAGAAAAATAGCTCTTTCTAAAGATGTGAAGGACAATTGAGCAGAGGTTGAGATGGAAACACTGAGTGGAGCTGAATGGCTGGCTGAAGCTCCTTCACCCCCTTTCTCCCAGTGCAGAAACCAGGCAGGAAAAAGGCAGCAAAGCTGCAGGTGCCTGTGAATTAAGTGAAGGGGCTGGAAATGCGGCTGGGGAGGAGAGCAAGGTTTGCTCCACAAGACCCCTCTCCCAGGAGCCAGGTCTGGTGCTGCTGCACTCAGCAACACCAGCACCCGCTGCACATTTCTGCTGGTGGTCAGGAGAAAAATGAGAGCACCAAAAACAACCTGAGCCCCTCCAGCCGTAACCAACAGCCAAGCTAAGGTTTTTCAGATTTAAACACTGTATTTGCATGTCTGCGGAAGCAGCTGGGGACTTAAGCTGCTTTAGGCTTACAATATTTAATCTGTAGTCATGCAGACATGCTTCATTTAGTGACGCCTGCATTTTATATTCTGCTGCTTACCCACTGCCTGCCCGCCCCAGGGCAATGCTGCGGCCACTTTGTGCCACTGTGGTGCTGCAGAGATTTTCTGCTGACACATGATGTGACCAGTTGCTAAAGATACAGCACTGTGGTAAGCAGCTGAGATCCATATCAATAAAATGTGCTTTCGAAATAAGGCACTTAGTCACTGCATTTCACACAAAGTGACTCAACCAAAGGAAAAGAGTGACCAGGGAATAAATATTCCCTCTCTGATACAGATTTTCTTGTGAGGTGCTGTGTAAGTGAAGCTGTAGGCGATTCTCTTTGGAAAGAAAAAAATAAAAAGTATATATGAGAAGTCATGAGATACCATGTTTACTGTTTTGGTGCTCTTCCTGAAGGTTTAGGCTTTTGGTTAATAAGCTGGCCCATTTGTGGTGATTGTATGATTCAATTATTACTATGCTTTAATACTATGCCAGGTTAAAAAAAAATAAAACCACAAGCAGCTGTTGAATTCTGGCAAGGTTGTAGGAGGATGGCTACTGCTGGAACTGCGTAAATGACAACAGAACAACTGATATAGGAGGTTGTGTTCCTGTTTCTTCTCCCTTTAATCACTTCCAGGACATTTCATCTTAGTCTTCTGACCTTCCCTTTGATTCAGGTACCTTCTTAAATGATGATGTATATCTTTCGAACTCCCACTTCTAGAAAAGCTGTTTCAGGCAGATGTATTGAGAACAATGAAAGATACAGCAACTATCTGCATAGAGTCAGAAGAATTACTAAATTTAGTACCTCTGAGACCCGCAGCTTACCAATACAGAGAGCTTTCTTTCAACACAAAGAGTTTGAGAAGCACAAAAAAAAAAGGCAAGGATTATTTTGAAGTGACATGATTGTTTTCTAAACAGCGCTTAAATTAAAGATATACATTACTTTGAAAAGACATAGTCATAAGAAGACATGTGATCTTTTAGCATACGGTCTTTTCCAGGAATCTCTCTTGAGTGCTGCAGTATGGAGACAGTACAGTTTAGCAGCGCATAACTCTTAACAGCATGTTCTAATCTGAGAAGTCTGGCAAATTAATGGTTTGTTTTCTATTCTATCTATCACAGCATCCATCAGCCATTTTCAGTATGGCTGCATTTTTTAGGTGAACAACACTGAGATTAGAATGTATTATATCTAGCCTTAACTGTCTATGAGTTAGGACAGTAGTCTAAGCAAAGCAGCCAGGATTCTTTTTCAGTTAACATGCATCAAGAGGAATATGCATGTTGTCCCAAGACAGAACTATAATTTTTTTCTGAACATTCCTGCAGTAAGGTTCTTGGCTGCACCTAAATGCCAACTATGAGCAAACAACATGGTAATTAGATATCACATTATATATGACAGCATGTATATGTAGCCACTGGGTTTGTTCAGAGGGCTGAAACTTTAAAACTGCTATTCATTGAAGCACTCATTGAAAGATGGCATTCAACAAAAGATTTCCTTTGGTGACTGGGCTCAGTAGCTTCTTCCTTGCTGCAGTAAATTATGATTTTAATAATGTGCTTTCTGATTTCTCTAATGTGCATTTTGTTGCCCTTTGTTTATCACAATCTGACCCATCTCATTAACGACAACAAAAACTTTACAGATCTTCATAAAAAATTTAATTTCCCCTACTCCTTTTGTCCAAACTTTCTTTTTTATATCCTTTTGTGTCATGTTTCCTTTCACTCTGCCTTTGCCTTAGCTCCTCTCCAGCAGCGCCATGGGGCAGGTGACCTGTCCTCCCTGCCCTGCCTGTTTCACCCCTGCCCAGCTTGCCCTCTCCACATAGCTCCGAGATCCCGATGCTGCGTGGTGTCTGCATCTGGACTGAGAAGGCATCAAGAGCAAAAAAAAGATGTTCTCCTCCCTTTCAGGCTGGGTGGCACTTATTCACTACAGGTAGGTGTAAGTCAGGATCTCTTTTTAAAGTGCCCAAGCAGGCGTCACAGGGGTAATCTGCCAGCAGCATTTGTAGGTAGGAAATCTTAAAAGTAGATTCTATTTCAAAATTGATTTGTAAGGAGATGATGCTATTTTTCGTGATAATTTCCTCCTCCCACACATGCCACCCATCCCCACACATACTTGGTGAATTTTTTGTCTGATATTTTCCTCCCTCCCTATAGAGCTTGCAGTGTGATTATGTAGTGCTGCTATTCCCAGCTACTAAAATGTTTGTGATACACGAGCTGGGATAAGGCCTAATGCCTAATAAGTGGTTTGTTAGAAATGGGTTTCTTCCAGTTTCTTCTTACCAATATTATCTTGCTGCATTTTGAACCTTCCTCACATGCTTCTGATATGGACGTGCCAAATAAACAGAATATAGAATATCTTTCCACAATGCACTAAAGCAGAAAGGTTAATTTATTCATTACAATTTGAGGAGATAATCTACTCCTTATAAATAGCAACAGTTTGTTTTTATATGGTCATATTTGATTACATATCTGCCCAACTGATAGACAAAGAGTAATTCATATAGTACTCATTTTGTACTTGCTTCCAAGCTTGACTTAGATCTTTGCTGAACATCTACCCTTCTGATTAATTGCAAGACTTTATGAACAGGCAGAAGTCCTACAAAAACACAGTCTGAAACAGAACTCCAATTCACAGCAGTATGATATGAAAAACACTGTTGGAGTTCTGCTTGCTGTTTTGACAGCACCTTAGTTTTATGACTGAAATGAATTTCTCTCAGTGACCAGGTCCTTCTCAACTCACTTTCTTGTATAACCGAACCTCTCGGGAGCACAGTGAAGCAATTGTGTGCACTACTCAGCAGTCTCCTAGCGGGTATCATTTGAAGTATTGCTCTCTCAAGTCCCTACTTTAAACCTTTTAGCATCCTAAGTACACAGGGCCTTTCCTCAGGGACAGAAAATCCAAATGGCAAAGCACATAGCATGGTCACTGCTAGATGTGATAAGCTTTTAAACCCTTCTATAAAGAGTGTGCTATTCATGTGGAGAAGGAGGAGGTTATTTGAAATGTCATCCACTTCCACTCAAGGCTCCGGAGGATCGGGACTGCTATTGTCCCGAGTCCAGCGCAGTGCCCACCAGTGCTTGCTAGGACAATGTGTGGCTGCGCTAAGGTGCTGCCATCCATCCCCCTGGAACAAACAGAGGAAATGCATCAGGAGGCTCGGCGGCAGATGGAAAGCACATCACCGAGTGGCGCTTACGCCGCAAGATCCCCCAGATGAAAGCCGATTTCAATGTGCATTGTGTTTCAGGGCCCACTTCCTCTGGCTCTGGAAAGCTTAAGAAGGAACATCCCACTTGTGTCTGCCGCCACAAAGGCCCGCTGTGGCTCAGGCGATGTTATCAGCCTTCCCGTGCCCCGGCAGCGTGTTCCAGTTGCGTCTCGCAAGAATTGCTCATTGTTCCAGGGGAGCCTTGTCTCCTTTGGGTGGGATCTCGTGCATCAAATTCAGATGGAAGTAGGTGGTGCCGGGAGGTCAGCCAGGCTCATGACAAAGACCTTGGTGACGGTGGAGCTAAATCAGGAGAGCAAGCTACCAAAACCCTTAGTAATCACACATGTAGAGACTGATTCATAAAATGTGGCCCTTTCTCTTGATTCTAGTTCTTAAATACAGTTTGGAGCAATCAATGAACAATGTTAGAATCAGCCTGTAATATCGACAGAAAGAGAAACTGAGATATGATTGTAGTTCCTCTGTGTTTATGGTCATAGGCACTATTAATTCCTAAAAGAATTTTGCATAATTAGCAAATTGGAGCTTGATTTTCTCACTGGCACCTTCAACGAGAAAATCAGGAATGATCTATTTTTTTAAATATCTTTATTTGAAATTCAGAGCTTCTGGGAGATAAATACAAACCGTGAAGGGCTCAAGGCAGGTTCAGTTGCCAGTGGCCTCTTGCAAGGCGGAGGCATTATCCAGACCTCTTTAGGCTCTAAAATTAGACTGGAAATATAAAAAGAACCTCCTCTGTCACAGTTCCTAGAACTGGTGCTTCCCATGCCGGTTGAAGATACTGGCAACAACCACTTTTTTTCACAATTAGTTGGCACCTTGAGTCTCAGACGGAACCTTGAAACACAAAAAAGGAAAAGGAAAAATGATCTGAACATTCCTGGATATAAGTAAATGTTTGAATTGCAATCTGGCATGCTGACGTTTGAACTGATTTTTTTTTTCTTCTATCAGACCAATAAATCCATCTCTGCCTTCTCTTTTTCATCTCTTTTTTTTTTTTTTTTTNATATATATACACACTAGTGTAAAAGTCAGTGCCTCTTTAACAAAATCTGAGAAGACTGGAGGCATGGTTGCTTTGCAGATAGTGACTCAGGGAGGTTGGAGAACAGCCTAGGGATGACTCTGCTTTTCATGAGATACCTTCATGTATTGGGGGAGCCCCTCAAAAAAAGTTTGGGACACTTGCCTCCCCTCTTGCTTACATTGCTGTCTCTATAATCCTCTTTGCTTACCAGGAATTAATTGGGTTTTACATTATTCAAATCATACTGATCTCTTTATTTTCTGTGCATTTTTTTTTCTTTTCCATTTGTTGAAGTGCCATGCCTCCAAATCAGTTCTCTTGTTTCTGATGTTTCCCTTATCATAAAGGCTTGATCTTGAGTAAGTTCTAATATTAAAAGTGTACTTGATGATGAAATGTGTGCATATCACAACAGCGTAACCGCCTAATAAATACATGCTTAATCCTGGTGTAAAATAGTCTTTTCTTAGGCACTGAATTTCTAACTTGGTAGTCACTGTATACTGAAATTTCACTTTGTGTATGTAGGAAAGCGGGGGATTTTTTCTTTGTAAATGCAAAAGAAGATTTTTTTTCTGTCAGCTTGAAGGATTTTATGCTTGAATTTAGTGTTCCCTTGATTTTTCAGGCCAAGTGTTAGGACATTGTAGTAGAGCACAAATACCCCAGTTGTTGTACTAGTTAAAATGTAGCTAGTGTGTAGTTGTGTTGAAACAAACGATCGGCCTATGTGTGTGTTTGAATATATGTTTTAGGAGGTTTTCCCTTCTAAGGGAAGATGAATTTAATAAGACTGGGTGATCTTTTTTAACCTTAACAATGACTGTTGGTTTCATAATGTTTTTCCCCTTCCCCCTCCTTCCTGGGGAGATGCCAGGAAAAAGCCAGGAACAATAAGAGGGATTACAGTGGTTTCCTAACATGTCGGCGTGCCAGGGCCCCTGGAGCCAACATAGCATTGTGTTTTACAATGCGGGAGATGCAGGGCTTTATGCAGGACAGTGAAGTTTTATCCCGAAAGCAGGGTGAGAGGAAGAACCTGTTCTGCAGTGTTGTTCACTTCTGCCTCAAGCTCAGCCAGCTAAAAACCATGTTACAAACCGTGTTCAGGAGTGCTTGTAAAACCTCAAGCGAAACCAGTTACTTCTGCTTCAGCAGCTGTTATTTTGAATCCCTGGTAACTTCTCCTAGTGCCAGTTTGGACAATGCTGTTTATGTGCTGCACCACAGGAATACGGTTCTGATTTGAACTGTGAGGAGCAGTTTGCATATTGCAGCCTTTTTGTTTGCAGCCTAAAAAGGCAACATAAAGTTGTGGTGGAAGAGCAACTTAAAAACCAGGGCTCTTAGGCGGTAAAAATGGAATTTCCATGCGAGTAAAGCCGTGGGTGACAGCGGAGCGCGTAGTTACGGAAAAGGCTGATAAAGCAGTTGCAGGGCTTTGTGCCGCGTGTGTGAGTAAGGCGCAGTCCTGGAGCTGCGCATGGCTCCCACGTGGGCCTGGCACCCGGAGATCCTCATGCAGCCTCACCGAGACACTGCTGGGCTCGGAGCAGCCTCCGTCACCTCCCTCCTGCCAGCTGCTTTAGGCTCCCCCTTCTCCAAGGTCATGTGGCGGAGAAAGGCTCTTGGCATCAGGATGGTGATCTCCTGGTGCAGGGGGAAAATACAAGAAGAGATCAGGATATCGAACTTTCTGCTGGCTCACACCACGGTGGAAAACAATATAGTCTAAAACGTGATCAGACAGTTATGCAAATACGAGCATCTGATACTGCAGCAAGCAAAAACAAAACTGCAGAGCCATGAAAAGATGACTTCAAACATTTTGGTGTCTTTCTCTCCAAGCCAAATGTGCACAAAAAGGCAACTTGCAGAACTGCAGGAGCCATGTGCAAACCCATGGAGTATGCATAGGTACCATGAGAAGCACATGTAATTTTTAGCTCCTTTCAAGTTAAATAAACTCAATAAACTGTAAGCAGACGTTAGTCATGTAATAATGAAATTCAGAACATTTTGCATTTAGAAATTGATTGCAAATGAAAGTATGTTACTGGCTAGGAGCTTCAAGGACACTGCTCATTGAATGCATAACTTCTTAATATATAAAAGTGCCCACTACAAGTCATTATAGTTTTGAGTTAATCGGTGTTTTTCTGAGCTGGGTTGCCATCTTCCTACTTCCTTTTTGAAAGCTCTTCCTCACGAAAGGTTTCAGAAGCGCCGCGTAGCTGCGTTCTGCAGTGTGTGTCCCCCTCCGCTCGCCTGGGCTCTTCGGGGCCAATCGCACCACGTCTGATGAGTCATTAGCAGCTCGAGTTCACTGGAGGCTGCCCAGCCATTGGCGGCCTGATAGAAGGTTAGGCTGGGATCTCACAAAGTCAAACTCTGCACCCTGTTCTAATAGCAAAAAATAAACTTAAAAAAAGGGGAGGGGAGTATATAAATCTTCTCGCCTTCATGCCTATGGGTTTGGTACAGAGCTTATGTCTCCGTGGAAGTGTCTGCAGAGATTTGCTCCCAGAGACTGGCTTCCCTGAGCATGGGAGGGCACTGTCTGGGAGCGAAGCTTTTTTATTATTTGTATCTTGCTAACAGCAGGCTTGGTACTATATTCCGGTATTCCAAAGAATGCAAAGATCTAGGATGATAATAAGCATAGTAAGGAAAGAAAAAGAAAAAAAAACAGACATTGGAATATAATACGCCATAAAGTCTGAGCAGTCTAAGCAGAGGGCAAGTCAGGTGAGCATTCAAAAGGAGTTCAGTCTTGTGTGTATTTTTCTGTTATTTGTTGCTATTGCCTCTAAACAAATAGAAATCGCTAAATGTATTAGCTTTAAAATTGCAAAATCCTTTTACGTCCTTTTCAAGCTTGCACTTTTGGGTCAAAGTTACTTTTAAGGATTGAAGTTACAGCCTCCTTTCCAAAAGGAAATTTGCAAATGGGTGCACAGGGATTGTCTACCTTTTTGTTAGTAGCCAGCTGCCAGAGTCAACACTCTTCATAAAAAGTAATAGTCCTCATCAAACAAACTCACCTGACCCAGTGTGATGGGATGAGGAAAGCGCCTTTGAGTGTGCTTTTAGTTTTCTTCCACACTTTGTTACTAATAGATGGCACAAAAAAAAAAAAAAAAAAAAAAAAAAAAAAAAAAAAAAAAAAAAAAAAAAGAACCTTTTGTAAACCAGTCTCTCTTGCCAGAGGAATGACGTGAAGTCAGTCAAGCACATCAGGGGGAAATGCTATTTTCCATAGATATGTCCTAGTAGCATTCAGCTAATATCAGTCATTCATTAGTATGTCTTGTGCACATGCCTATGAGGTGTATCATACCATTTGTTAAAACATGAACTTGCAAGCTTTCCATCAAGGGGAACCCTCCAAGCACTGGTTACCATCCCAGCAATGAGCATTTAGGGAGCTCGCTGGACTGAGGACATTGCATTGTTCTCCTAAAATAACACTGTTATTTTGTGTGGCTTATGCCATGACTTCACAGCAGCTCAGCCAGAGAGGACAGTGACTGAACGGTGACAGTGATGCCCAGTTGCCTCCTGATAACCTCCTCCTCCATATTTCAGGACAAAGTGCGTTGCTGTTCAGCTGTTTGAGGTATGCTGCCACCAGCCTCTGCCAGGTAGAGAGACAGAGTTTATGAAAGGACGGCTCTCAAATAAGACCAAACATATCCCTGGTCTAGCTTCTTAATTCAGTGGCTACCTCAAGAGTGAATTTGCCTATAGCTATGCTTAACCCGCTTTCTCAAGGATGCTGTGCTGTTCCTGGGGAAACTGGGGAGGTAACCTGAGGTATGTGGACCAGTAATCAGTGCAGTTAAATCCTCTGCCATATGGCTCAAGAATTAAAAATGACACTATTAACAACTGATGTGATGTCGGTGGGATATAGTGAATGAAAGAAAATGAAATCATTACAAATGCATGGCAGACAGAATCCAAGATATTCCTGAATTAAATCCAGTTTACTTGCAGGGCTGTGCTGCAAATTTTGGCACAGCTTAATTAAAGAGAAAAGTATAAACCTGTGACTGTTTTCACTGATTACAGACTGATTTGTGGGGAGTCACTCTTGATGCATGTCAGAGAGGCCTGAAGAGTGTCATTGAGTACTGTTACCACTGGCCATGATGGGCCAGTTCAACAGTTAAGGATCTAGTACGGGTGGAGGCAACTCTGCTGTGCCCGCTATTCCTTGAATACACCTTGAGATGGCAATCAGTGTGAAGCAACATTCAAAGGTGAAAATTCCTGTGGCTGGAGGAGCTATGCTTCCTCAGAGCAGTCAAGATGGACCATGATGTCCTTTTGCACATGTCATTGTGCAGAACTCTTGTATTATCTGTAACATGTTATGAAAATGTAGCTGAAAGCAGAATTCAAACTTTTCAGTTAAAATATATGAATGAAAAAGAGAGCTCCACTTGAAATTGGGCTAGAATTCTAGATGAATTTCAGTGCTGCTCAAAACAGAAAAACACATTAACGGACTGAAAAAAAAAGAGTGTCAGTGGACAAAAATCTATAAAAAGTTTAAAACATCATCAAGTTCAGTATTATCACTTCTAGTCTGCAGAGGCCTGGTCATGACTCAGCCCTGGGCTGAGCTGTGCGAAGTAGGGCAAGAGAAGCTTTTCTGCTGATGGTGGAAGGGTATCAGCATCAACAAATCGCTTCACTCCTCCACTGTGTCACAATGGACATGTTTGCATTCAAGTGTCCCGAGATAGGCCTTGGTTAGGCATGTAAACTTTGTACGTCTGGCAGTGCCTAACTCCCACTGATTTGTGAACTACACTGCAATGTGTTTTGGAGAGTTCCAGCTGGTGCCTGTCTACATATTTAGATGGCAGACTTCATTGAAACATTTAGCTGTCAGTGCTTATCTTTAGCCATGGTGTAAAAGATGATACTAAAGGCAAACAGTAACTTAAAAAAGCTGTATATGTACTTGGAAGTAGCTTCAAATGATGCATCCCCAGTTAACCACAATGGCAAACTTCTCTTTCTTCAGGAAAAATGCATCTGGGGAGGCCCTTGGAATCACCACCAGGCAATATTAGATGATCATTTGGGGCATACTGATAATGAGGGAGTAACAGCTCTATTGTAAAAAAATAGAGCTCCTCTGGGTGCAGTACAGCTCTTCCATCAGATGGTGATAGATACTGATGGTTTTGGACCATGCTTAAGAGCTGCCAGAGAAAGTGACTTGCTGAGAAAATTTATGTACTTCTGTCACTGTTGCTAGTCTTCCAGCTCAAAGTGGCTTCGAGGCAATTTCATACTAGTAAGATTCACAGCACTGACATTAGGAAGAGACATAAATGGCAGAATGGCAGTCCTGCCTAGGACTGGAAAAAAAATGATAAAAAGCAGTTGTTAAATGCAAATTTTGCAATGATGGCAACACACTTCTTCCTCACCCAAAGCCCTGCTAATGATATGAATATTTATTAGAGCTCCCTCATTCAACATTTCTGAGGATAAAACGAAGTGGAGGGTTCTTCTGTACGATTTCTCACCTGTTTTCTGTCTGTTTCACAGAATCACAGATGGCTGAGGTTGGCAGGGACCTCTAGAGATCATCCAGTCCAGTCCCCCTGCTCCAGCAGGGACACCCAGAGCACGGGGCACAGGGCGGCAGCCAGGCGGGTTTGGAAGATCTCCAGAGAAGGAGCCTGCACAGCCTCTCTGGGCAGCCTGTGCCAGGGCTTGTTTTGGAGAGGCATGCCCATTTCAGAAGAGACAGTAGCTGTGATGCTGCATGTATCCTTCTCTAGTTGCCACCTGGCAACATGGGCAGTTGGCATCCTACGTCAAGGTTGCTTACTCTGCTTGCATATTAAAAATATTGGAGTCTTAAAGAAATACATAGTAGGCCAAGAAACAAGTTAAGGTGATATTTCTGCCCTCAAAATGCTATCCACTCCTGGCTGCAGGCTGCTGCTTCAGAATGTTTCAAGGCAGTTTGTCATGTCAAGGAAAAAAACATGGAAGACAAGTTTGCCCTTGTGGTTCCTTTAGGATGAAAGATTCAGGAAGATTCAGGAATGCAGTCATCCAGCTTTTCTACTATGACCAAAATCTACTCAGCACAACAAAGAAACGGGAAGAGATTGCTACTTTTTTGATGTTTCTTAGCAGCTGGGCTTCAGTTTGCTCTCATTCATGACATGGAGCAATGACTGTCTTGACCATGCACCAGTGGAGATGTCAGAATCTATCAGTGCAGATGCGCAGGAGTTCTGGCATGTATTCATTCTGAATACTTTCCACTTGATCAATACATCTTTCAGCAGCTCTGCTTTTCACTCAACTTCACTCCTGCCTGACTTGTTGCAATTGTGACACTGTAAGTTGCCTGGAAGCAAACTGTACACCTTCTTCCAAGAGTGTCTCATGGACTGATGCCTTATATGCACACGGTCAAGGCCTGCCATTGTATTTTTAGAACATGATGGTGTCAGAAAGTTAAGTATCCCAACTGCCACAAGCCAGATGTTAAATCAACAAATACTATTCATAGCTTGCAGAAGATAAGGCTAATAATTCATCCTGTTACTTGAAGGCATAAAGCTATCCCCAGTGAGAGGTGGAAAGAAGTGCTTCTTTCCATGTGCAGCCATGCCTAATTGGGTAAGGACAGCATGTTTTGTCTGGGTTTCCATACGAGCACCACGTGCTACTTGTTACTATCCAGGCTGAATACCAGACAGGATTGACTAATAGCTTCATCCAGCAAGCCAAATCTATGTTCCTAAATGATGATGAATATTTTTAGGAATGCAAATTAGTATGGGAACCTACTGTATCCAGTTCAAGCTTCTTGTCTTAACCTTAGGAAACCACCTCAACTTTTTCTATTTTCTACAAATTAGTTATCATGAAGCTCTTCATTCTGTCTCCCAAGGCAATTTTGACCTCCCCATCTTCTCTTTATGTGGAAAAAATTATTATTATTATTATTTGTACAGTCTAACACCAGAACACCTCTTAGCTGTTCTTATTCTTCTTCATCAACTCCTTTCTCAAAACTCATTTCTGCCATGACTTTGCCAAAGTCTTAAACAGGATAAGCAGTGCAGATTAGAAGACTGAGCATGAGATTCATAAGTTATATTTTTGACTCTGAGCAAGTCTATCAGCTTTTTTGTGCCTTGCTTCCCTCATTTGTAAATGATACTGGCCTTCTTTGTCAAGGGCTGTCAAATTTGCTAATGATCAGAGTGCAATGAGAACCACTTAATGCACCAATGGCTTGACTTGGGTCTATCTGGCTGTGACTGTACTGCAAGCTAAACTAATTGTTCCTAGCCCAAAGGTCATATACTGCCCTCCATCCGTACAGCTTGAACCTAGCACTTCCTAAGGCGAATTGGATATACTCACTTTTTAGTGGTTAGTGTTTGGTCTTTTTGGTTCCCCTGGAGTGCCTCCCTGGCTCTAAGACACAATGATTATGTCTTCTGTGGTTTTTCAGTTCAAAGTAACTTAAATAATGGTGGAGTTGTTTTGCAGCCCACCCAATTGGTGTTTTTGTGCCCTGAAACTGAGGACATATATTGCATGATACAGAGGCAAGAGGTCATATGGGGTCATTGCTGAGGTAAAGACTATTGGAGCACTATGTAAGGGATTGGCAGGGAGAGCACTCTACAACACTTGCACAGCTTTGAGGTATATCTGCTTGTGTACAAAAGAAGCTGGATTTTACAGAAGAGACTGCCTGGAGGAGAGCCTGGCATGCCCTCTTCCCTGTTTTTCTTGCTCTCCACCTTGCATGGCGAAGGGGAAATCCAGAAACCTGAAGCTTGTCTGTGAGGCAGATGGTGTTTGACAAGGGCTGTAGTCTGCTGGGTAACCTACCAGCCTGTTCCTCCAGGAGAGCAGCATCAAAACATTGATTTACGAGTAGTGCTTTACTTCCCCCACAGTTGCTTTACCCCTTCTCCCTCCTCCAGCTGACCTTGCCTTTGCTTCGGCCTTTTTGTACCAGAAGAGCGCTGCCTCTGAAGCTCCCTTAGGTAGATGTGCACAAGTGCTTGTAGTCTGGCTATGCCATATCCATCCTGGCTTTTGTGGAGCTTTTAAAGATGTGCCTTTCTCTCCTTGGTGTTTTCTATTAGTTCTGTCAATATTAGATATGTCAGATGTTGGTTATGCCAAATATAATATATTGTTGACCAATGCATAGCCACTTCTGAGGTGCCTCATGAGTTGTGCAAGGTGCTTAAATTGCCAACTGAAGTCCTTTCAACATGTCTGGGGATCAGACACCTAAGAGCCAGGACCAAACTTCACAGTCTGACATTCCTTTGTTCTTCATCCTGTTTCAGAATGATATGCTAGTTCTGATTTATGTGTATATCAACATTAGATATTCACATTACCCCCTTGGACCTCCTCCACTTCCCCAGCCTTCTCCGCAGAGACGCCGCAAGTATTAATTCCAGCTGGGCACACAAGTTTGGAAGGCTCTTGCAGACTAGAAGCCTTGGAGCAAAAGGAAGAGAGGCACTTTCTGCTGGCGCTGTTTTGTTTTGCTCCAGGAAGTGAGGAGACAGCGGTCCAGACAGCAGAAATGACAGGTCACGGAGCGGGCACTTCCTACGAGACAGGAAACCCCATCACCCTTTATATGGAGCTCCGGCTGGCTGCCGGCTCTCCTTCGCTCCTTTGTACTTTTATTGCCCTGCTGTGCCCTGGGGAGGCTCAAAGGCACAGTGACGATTGGCAAGGCAGCACACTGCGAAGAAACGCTGCGTACAGCTCTGCGCTTAGTGCTAATGTGCTGCCGTCAGACAAAAGTCCCTGGCGGGACTATGCAGAGCCTCATGCTGCAAGCTGGAGCACTTGGAATACCAGGAGCACTGTCATTGAATGCCAGAGACATGCAGCTAAATCTGTGCGGATCAGGAATTATGTTCCTGCAGCACCTTTATGAGGGAAAAAAAAAAAAAAAAAAAAAAAGTGGCTGGCAGAAACCCAAATTACCTAAAATGCATCTTCATTGATCTGTTTATTGTTTCATATCCTGCCTTAAGTATCTAGTAGGATTATAAATGTGATATGTTAAGGGTACCTGAGGCTAATGGAACTTTCTATTTTATTTATTTTTTTTCTTTTTTAATAAAAATTATTTTAAAAGAAATTAGAACTCTGCCTTCCAGGATTAGTTTTTAGGATGTGTCCTGTACTTACTACTGTTAGGGTAATTATGGTTTATCCTTCAGAAGCATGTGGAAACTCTGGGCATGGGCCCTAACGGTAGGTCATGTCCAAGCACAACAAACTCCACCTCCTCCGGTACTGATGTATTACAGTCTCGGTGTGTGTGAGAGACCATATTAAAAGGCAGGAGAGGAAATGCTGCCCTCCTGGCAGGAAATAATTGAACTTTATATAGAATAGAGGCAACCGTGACTCTTGCACAGGGCTCTCAGGACTTGAAGATGTTGGTGAACCCCCTAGGCCCTTCTGCTCTGTGGGGGCCATTTATGGCCCTTTTGCAACCTGTTTGTTGCCCCCCAGAACGTTTCTAACTTTAAGGACTTATAAAGGGTTACAGATAACCACGCATACCACTCCTCCAGAGCCTGTTTTGCTGATGTTGCAGTAATCAGCAAGGAATATCTGTCACAATGTTTCTTCTCATGAAAGTAAGTTAAGTGCAACACAGCAATTTGTCTTCATATAGCACATCTCGTTTTGCTTCAAATAATGCCATGGGTTGCACTATATAGTGCTTATTGTTGTCAAAGCACAGACATACTAATTAATACCATTAATTTGCAGAAACCTGCAGTTAATTCTCTATTCCACAACTATCAGGGCAGTCCTAAATTCAGGAACCAGATGTGACACAATGTTTCCAAGTTTAAGCTTTGAATGATCTTCCCAAGGCAACATTTTAACATTAGTATTTAACATGTTAATATTTTAAATTGCTAGAAGTGTGAAGCTAAAAATTGCAACTTAATACAGGGCCACAGAGACTAAACTATAGAGAAACTCCGTCATCTCTTGCTTTGCTGGAGAAGCGGTGAGTGTAATCATGTAAAAAGTGGGAGAAGCAAAAGAACCTCTTCAGAACTCTAGGTTTTGAAATGATTCCAAAAATTAAGTTGTGGCAAAGCAGATGGGAGTCTGCTTTGCATTTGTGGTTTGTGCTGGAAAGCGTATAACTGTCAGTAAGAGGAAATGTGACTTAGTGAGGTGCGGAGTTACTCATATTCCACTAGAGAACAAGCTACCAAATGGAATACACTCTGTTTTCAGGGTTATGGGAAGAAGAAGAAAACAGCATGATGAGTTATGTAAGGAAATTACTGGGAAATTGGTTAATCATGAGAGTTAGAGAAGATGATTTTATACACAGACTTGTGTGTCTTTTGAGTTGCTAAAATTTCAAACTGTGAGAGATTCCAGGTAGCTTTTGAATTATCTGATATTTCTAGGACTTTATTTATGAATAAATGAATAAATGAATAAATGAATAAATAAAGGGAGAGAGAGAGAGAAAAGCTACCCCTAAACCTCTAGTTTCTTGTATTTGGGACAGACTATAGAAGCATGCCGCTTTGGTTTTATCTTGCAAGTAAACATTCTCTTTCCATATCAGTTTTGCACTTAATAGTGTAGCAAAGGAGCTGGGGAAATACAAATTAATTGCTTCACTTTCTACAGAGCAGAAAATGCTTGGATAAAAAAAAGCGGTGAAAAAATCATCTGTTGTCCTCTGCTGAAGCTCAGTTGTTACTGCTGCACAGAGCGAGAAAGTCTGGACATGGGACTATGGAAAGCTGAAGAACTTAAACTGATTATGCTGGGTAGACCCTGCCACTGCACCCTATCTCTTGTGTAAACATTTACATCTAGGCCAAGTATGTTCGAAGTGGCCCCTTAAATTCACAGCTGCTTTGTGTTGCCTGACTGTCACAAAGCAAATGGATGGATTTGATTCCAGTCAACTGGACTCAAAGAAGAGGTGGGTAGGAGAGCCCATCCACATGATGTTTACATTTTAAGCAATACGTTAATAATGGTAATAGTAATAATAAACTGTGTGTAAGTTTGACTACCAAGGTTGGGTTTCAGCTCAGGAGTCCTGCCTAGGGAGTGGTATGAACTCATTTAGAGCTGCTTGGCTTGCCATGCAGGGGTGATGAGAACTCAGTATTTCACCACAACAGTGATGGGTTTGCTCCAAAGTTCGTTGAGCTTGATGGAAAGGCTCCTGCTGAATTCGACAGCCTTGGAGCAGGTTAATGCATGTAATTTATACATAGTGTTAAATATTCAGTTTTCCTGTGCACAGCCACACCTTTCCAATTTCTTATGTTTTTGTTATACTTGACAAATGTTTAAGAGCTCTTCACAGGCTAGAAAAGAGTGAGACAGAGAGGAAGAAAGTGGGGATATTAGACAGCTTTGGGATATTTCTCAAGTATTAGAGGAAAAAATGTGCAATTCTGCACTTATCATCTGTTGTTATCAAGCTAAAATATTTGCCTCTATTGCTAAGTAAGATCACTTTTAGGAAGCTTTACTAAAGTATGTCTATTAGTCACCATTTGTTGAACTGCTCGAACATAAGAAATGCTAGTTTGTATTTACTTGTATTAAACAAGCAGAATGTTTACTTCCAAAAGAAGTTGTGCACATTGATCAAACAGATATACCTGAATTTCTCTTGAAATTGTTCCACTTACTTCCTCCTTACTTTTCAGCAGCTAGAATTTCTCTCCTTGGACAAATCTAAACACTTTACACAGCCTTTGTGCTGTGAAATCCACAAAAGTGCTCTTTCTAGGCCTGACAGCTGCTCCCTTTGCTGGAAAAAATAATCAAAGAAAGAACAAAGAGCATCCTTTTTTTTTAAATCAAAATATGATGCAGAATAGATACAATGGTATATTACTAAAAGATTGCTGCTTTCATGAAATATAAAAAGAAAGAATTTATGAAATATTAAATAAAATTCAGAAACTGTGATTCAGAGAAAGCATAACACCTATCAAACTCAGAAATCTATTTCATGGTGAAAGCCAATTGCTTCCTAAGGCTTAAGGAAGTGGCTGTCAATAAATTAGTTTTTCACTTTGCTTTAGCACTTGGCTCTATCTGTTGAATGAGCACATTGGCACTGTATTATCATGTTGTCTGTGAATATATTCAGTATGATCCGAAGACAAAGAAAGGTGTCAAATTATGTCAAATCAGCAGAGGCAAAATTCAACAGGCTGGTACATCCTTTCTCTTGATAGTCCAAATCATTTTAGCCGGATGCTGTGCTAAAAACACAAACCTATGTGGGAACATTTAGCACCATCGTTAATGAGGATCTGTTTGCAGGCTCACCATGCTGGTCTCCTTGCATCATTTCAGCAGTGGATTTATTCCAGTGGAAGCTTTGACTTGCTCTGGCCTATACTCGAGTGCCATGTTCTCATGGTCTACTGTCCTGCATGTGATTTTGCAGATCAGGGAGATATATGAAGGCCTGGGGATTTTGCCATAATTTTTGTTATTGTTTACATTTGGTGTTTGCTGAGAGGCCATTTTTCTATCTTGGTTTCTCTAGCTCTTTGGGATGGTATCTTGCTGAGAGAACGTAAATTGGAGGGCTGAGGCTGGAACCAGGGGCAGAAATGTCTCAGTCTGTATCAGTTCAGTGCTGGTCACAGGGCAAAGGAGAGTTGTATGTGTCAGGAAGAGTGTAAGAAGGTGGGATGGGGAAAATAGAAACATGTGAATTAAGATTCCAATTTTTACCCATGACAGCAACCACCATTTCCAAACAAACTACATGAAAAAGAAAACAAACAAACAAACAAAGAAAATCAGGAAGTGTTCTCTATGTTTTGTTGATCTTCCCTACCTCGAAGGGTCCTATTCACACTCATGACAAAGAGAAAAACGTCTGTTGTGATTAAGGATAGTTACTCCTTATTAATGATGAAAAAAAAGAAGGACTGAGAAACTGAGGACTTTTACTTCAGTTCCTGAACCAACTCCTTCTTTGTTGTGGCTTAAGATATTTGTTGCCAAGAAAACAAAACAAAACAAAACAAAACAAAACAAAACAAAACAAAACAAAACAAAAAGAACTTAATATATATAAGAAATCTTTCAGACACAAGGTAATCTGATGCTTGTATAATAAAGGGTCAGACTTAGCTTCTATTGCAGCAATGGCAGGTTCTCCACTGGCTACATTTAAACTTGAGTAAAACGATATAATTATTTGAACAATGCTTTCTATTTTTGAAGAATACCAGAGTACTTTACTACCACAGCAAACTGCTTTTATGGTGGAAGAACAATCCTAAAAGATGAATTTTCCTTTAAAGCTAATTTCCTCAAGCAGATGTAAGAGACATCAGTATTTGGATATTCTCAATCCTATGTCTGATATATACATTCTCATTACTTGAAGATAAAATACTGTCAGTGGGAAGCAATTTCTAATCATATATAGCGTTTATGGCAGTTTAATGGACAGCACCTAACATTTTTGTAGCATTCTTGTTTAAGTGCCACTAAGAGTGAGTACACATCAGGACTCCCTTCACAGGCAGAGCAGCACTTATCCATCAACTGTTGTTTAATGAGGAGGGACTAAAGCTTTTTGGTTTGTAGCTATTTAATTTTTAAACTTTTAATTTTTTCCCCCAATGAAATGAAAACACATTCCAAATGCTATGTCTATTTTCTTATTTTTTCCACTGTCAGGTTAGTACTGAATAATTCAGCAGATTGAGTAGCCTATGCCAAATATAACCCCAAATCCCCAGACTTACAAAACTCAATTTCAAGTTTCTCACCTTAAGTGATACATTTAATAAATTATGTATTTTTCCATCTGATATGCATTTTCCAATGGATTGCAAATAGCAGAGACACTATCCCCTGATACTATTCATTTTCATATTAAAGAGAGAAAAAAAGGCTGAATATGGTATAATCATTCCCCTAAACAAGAGTCTTAGAGTTTTTTTCTTTGAATCTAACCCTGGGAAAATGCATCCCTGCAGAAAATTTATTCTGAATTCCTGTAATCTGTGCTAGTTACTATTGCATGAAGAAAATGAGAGGTAAACATCCAATTAAATGTATAATCATCTCTTTGTGTAATTTGCCAAATATATAATTTATTCTAAATTTACAGAGAAAAATACAGTAGAGAGAATAACCATCTCAGCCTGGTAATTAGGTATGTGCCCTCTGGCACGTGGCCTGGCATATTTCAGACCAGAACTGGATATGAGCTGTGCATTTTTGATGGAGATCTTGACAGATAAGGAATACTCCAAAACTCTGGGCATTTGGTTTCAAGTCCTGGAGGAGCCAGGGTATAGCTGACACCCTGCGTCCCAGCTAGATTCTCGCATCTATCAACACTCAAGAGGTTTCAGATCCAAACTTTAGACTTATCATGCTCTCAGTGACAGCTACCACAAAAGCAACTAAGGTGTTGAGAATTTAAGGCACTGTGAAGTATCAGGGGTCGTTAAACTGCTTGTTATACTCCTCAGGAGAAGCAAGCAAGTGAAAAAAAAAAAAAAAAAAAAAAAAACCATCTTCTTACCTCTTTTCTTTTACCTCTGAAAGAGAAGAGTGAAAGAGTGAAGAAACCTGCAAGTGCCTGTCTTAGTAACAGGCCAATGTCCTTGCAGGAGGGATCAATTCATTTCCATTAGCGTCACCAGTGGAAGTGGAGCGCTGATCTAATCTACACAACCTTTTATCAAGCAGCTTACCTAATTCTCCTCCACTGAGCTTTCTCCTTTAGTCCCTCGCCAAATTAACCTTGAACATCTTAAGATGACTTTCTAGACCTTACCCAGTGTCTGCAAAAAAGTCGTTTTTCATTTTTAAATGCACCTGCAGGAGGGCAACATGCTGACATCATGCAATAAATGACACACTGTTCTTTCTGAGTGTAATTTTCAGATAAGCAAGACCCTGCTCATTATGCCAGATGTTTTATAGTCATACACAGAGTATGAATAGAAATGATAACATCGGGCTTCATGTTCCTGTAGCCAGCTTCCAAGAGACAGATTCAGCTTCTTTTACTCATTCTAAGTACTACTTACTACAGGACTCGGTAATTTCAGCAGGACTATTGCCAAGATGAAATACTACACTGTATGTGTTCCCTCCCCACCATCCCAGCAGTGAAAAGAAACCTCCAGTGAAATTGTCAGGACTAGTTCTAAGGTGACACCTTATCAAAGGGTCAAGAAGTCGTAGTGTTGTCAAGAGAGAACAAAAGTTTTTGAATCTGTTGAATCTGTCCCTTAAGGTGCCTATGGTAATAGGAATAAAAGTACTCAAGGAAATATCAAAACAATTGTAGGTCTCTATTGAGAAAAAATATTCTAGGAAAACCAAGAACAAAGCCTGCCTTGTATTTGCCAGATTGGCTAGGCATGGCACCGGGAAACACACATGAGAAGTTTGCTCAGGATCTCTAATTTTCCCTTAACAGAATGTTAGACAGAACTCTCATCTCTTGTTCCTTCTACCTTCATGCTATCTGAAGAAAATAAAAAGAAAATTCTTCTTGCCCTTTGTCTTTTTTTATATAACTTCTGGATTCATTTGAGAAAGACTTTATTGAACCCCAATTGCTAAAGACTAGGAAATAAGTGGCCGCTTACCTTTTCGGGGAAGAATCACTTGAGTTAACTCAGCTGATTCAGTCCTGTGGATAGCAATGAAATATGAAAGAAAATTTTTCATCCAGCAGATACAACCATTGCAATTTATTGCTTGTTTGGAAATAGCTGCTTCTTTCCTAACTGGCACTAGTATCATGAGCTGTTCTCTGTTCTCTTGAGAAATATGTTTCTTAAGAGCAAATACACCTGAAGACCAAAGAGTAAATGAGCCCCTTTTTTGGAGAAGAAACAGTGTGCCCAGAATATCAGAAGTTTTCATGCCCTCGGGACAGACAACATTCACAGATGGGAGTTAGAAGAAGAAATAGCGGGGGGAAAAAAAAAGATCAGAAGGGCCAGAGATCAGAAGCTGCCAAGGTTTTTCCTGTCTATATACAGTGGCACTAGTCTCCATTTCAACACTCAGTCCCTTTCTATTTTATTCCTCTGCTAGCAGGTAGAGCTCAAACTATTTATGAACCAAGTCCTAATCTCCTTCCAAAAGAGCTAGCTCATACACGGCTATATGGTCTGGTCTGTGCAGGCATCCTCTGATGGCCTGATGGTGGAAGTCCCCTGGACAGGGAAAGGCAACTTCTGAATTCTGGTTAGAAATGTAGTCGTGTAGTTTGCTCCCACCTCCTTGTCTTATTTCTTATTTCCCAGCTTGCAATTTTTCTTGCTTTCAGAGTCGATTAACAAATTAAAACAAAACAAAGCAAGCAAACAAAAAATAAACAAACAAAAACCCCCAGCCATCGCCAGGATGCTCTACTGCTTAGATAGGGCATTAAATGCAAATATAGGTTAATATACCTCGTGAACTTCTGCAATATATGAAAAGTGAAGATATTTTAGAATGTAATAAGACTGCCTGTACACTCAGTTCTGAAGAGCTTTTTAGTGCATTTCTTTGGCTAGGCCTTGAAATGCCTTTTTCCATTAGCAAAATAAAGTGAAGGCCAGAAGGCACTGCAGCTTGATCAACGCTAATTACTTGATCATGAATGGTTAAAAAGGAAGCAGGCAAAAGGAAAGAGAGGTATACAGGGAATATGTTGCTCTGCTAGCTTTATTTTTTTTACCAATCTCCAGAGCTGCCAGAAGCTCTCTAAGAAACTGGAGGACTGCTTGGAGCACTACTACTGGAGGACTGGAGGGCTACTACTTGGAGCAGCAGTTTTCCTTGTTACACAGAAAACCGCCTGCTTGAACAGATACTTTTCATCCTGAGAGCAGCCCCGCTGATGAACTGAGGTAACCAATTTGCTCTCTGGACTGTCACACTGGGAAATCTGTGCTGCCAGAAGACTTCAAGTTTCATAGGAGGCAGCTGAAAGACTGAGGACTGAAGGACTTCCCTGAGTCAGTCAAGGTGTTTTACATGGCTGCCCATGTTACTAGTGCATGAAAGTGCACAGAGAGGTTGGATGCCTGTGAGTATGGGGTAAGAGAGAAAGTGTAAAATAGTTTAATGAAAGTCTACAACTAGTCAGAGAAAGATGTTTTGATAATTTAAATCCAATGGAAATAAAAAAAGTAAAAACTGTGATTTCACCCTCTTTGCCTGGGAGCATGGGGGGAGAGAGGAAACACATGGGAGAGGGGAGGACTACGGCTGAGGGGGAGGTCAAGGTCTTAGTCAACTGAAGCATCACATAGCATGGAAACAACCTCACATACAGGCAGTTGTCTGCAAGGAACAAATTTTTGTTTTTAACTTGCTAATAAGCTGAAAAAAAATAACTACAAAAGCAGAGAAGGGAAAGCAAAAAGGAAAGTGCCAGTAAGAGGAAATCAGAGTGGAAGCCAAGAAAGAGGGCGGCAAAGGGATCTTTTTCTCAAGCTGACTGAGAAACTGAGATGTGTTCGCAGCACGCGTGGGAAGGGAACACATGTGCAAGGCACAGGTACTGCAAAAGGAAAATGCACTCCGCAAGCCAAATATTAGTGATGCAAATGTGCATGTTGACAGGCGCTTGAAAAGGAGCCAGTGCTTATTTTCAGTGTTGAGACTACTGTGACATCGTCTGTCACGCTCTGCTTTCCTTTCTGAATGTGCTTGCATCTGTTTGTTTTACATTTTTGTGTGCCAAGTGTATAGTGACATTTTGCACAGCTCTGGTCTCTACCAGGAAGATTGTGGAGAAGAGTCGCACAGAGCCCCTGCTTAGCCCTGCCTGATCAAGAAGTGCCAGCACTTGAGTCAGAGCGACTCTTCCACGCCGAGTGCCTCTTCTCACAACAAACACAATAGCTCCAAGCTTCTCAGAATGATGGGAATAGGAAGCCAGTTGTTTCTAGAGCTGCTTGAAACTTTTAGGCATTTTATAAAATGCCTGAATGAAAACCAGTGTAATGCAGTTCTAGAAGACCAGTTAGTTCACTGAAAACCTCTTTCTTTTTTTTACTCATCCAACTAAACAAGTGACTGAAAGTCATTTGTAAAATGACTGAAAATTGTGGCCATTTTTCAACAAAAGTGATTTCATGTGCAACTCATCCTGATCAATAAATAGGAAATTGCCCAGGGACCATTTCTGCTGTATGAAACATAACTTATCAACATGGTCTCCTATTGCACAGTGAATTAGACTGAAATAATAGACAACAGCAACTGAAATGAAGATAGCAAGTCAATGCCTTCTTTCTCAACTTTGGCTACTTCTAGATTTGACTTCATATTTTCAAGAATGTGTCTTCCTATGCTAGATCTACTACTATATATTAATCTGTGGCAGAAGTGTCTTGAAACTCATCACAATGTTCTGTCAAGCCCAAGAATCATAGAATCACAGAATGCCTAAGGTTGGCAGGGACCTCTAGAGCTCATCTAGTCCAACCCCCCTGCACACGCAGGGTCACCTACAGCAGGTGGCTCAGGGCTGCGTCCAAGCGGGTTGGGAAGATCTCCAGAGAAGGAGCCTGCACAGCCTCTCTGGGCAGCCTGTGCCAGGGCTCTGGCACCCTCACTGGCAAGAAATTTTTCCTTAAGTTCCTGTGGAACTTTTGGTGCTTCAGTTTGCGGCCGTTTCCTCTAGTCCTATCAGCAGCCACCACTGAGCAGAGGCCGCCCCATCCTCCTCACTGCCTCCCTTGAGGTCCTGATAGACACTGCTCAGGTCTCCTCTCAGCCTTCTCTTCCCCAGGCTGAACAGGCCCAGGTTTCTCAGCCTTAAGAAGTTTGAAAACAATTGAGAACAGAGGGGAGTGAGAAAGTGCGGGAATAGGGTGTCACTTATGTGTGATATTCTGCTTTGGCAAATACCAAAATACAAAATTGCTCCACTCTGAGAACCTGGTTTATGAAGAAAAAGATAAGCCCATTCTCAGCTGACATTCTTCTCCTCACTGAAAGTGAATAAGAGGGAGAGGGACAGTTCCTAAATGAGGCCTCCTGTTCTTCTCCCTGCACTTGTAGGTGGTTCATCATCTCCCCTTCTGGATCCAGGTCTCCAAACTGAGCAATTATATGAGACTAAAGAATACTTATGAGGTGGCACTAATTTATATGGCCATGCCCTTTTGCAACACATGGAAGCTTGTCTGCTGTTAACTGGTGGGTCAGACAGATTTTGTGTTGTGAACACACGTGTTATTGCGGTGGATGAGAAAAAGCCTATGAATGTCATTCAAGGGGCTTCTGTAGTCTTCTAGTCCATATTATTTAAGAAAATACTTAGGTAAAACTGAGAACTGCTCACCTCCTACCAAATCTTGAAAGTACCTAAATTCCATGGCAGTCTTCTTTCCTAAGGAAATAAGTTTATGAGACTGTACTCGCTGTCCGCCTTCTCATGATTGCTTTTGAATCCTTAGAAAAATTCCCATCGTATTTGGAAGTTGACTGAACTCTCAAATATAATTCCATTCCTGGGTTCCATGAAATGTGACAGTGCCTTAAGTGACTTAAAGTGACATAAACCTGACTGAAACCCAGAAGCAAAGGGATAAAATATCCAAAACCTCTGCAAGGAGGTGTTAGCTATACCCAGGATATGTGGGAAAACTTTTCAAATCCAGTGTGGGAGCTGAAAGCCAAGGAATACATAACAGTGTTACACACCTACCAGACAATTGAATCCCAACTCTGTGGTCTGCTTGCTCAGATAAATCCCATCCCATGCATTTCCCACCACATCCTCTGGAGAAGGTGATTCAGCCTGACAAATATTCTCAGAATATACCTTGCACACAAACAGATGACTGAACACCATCCTAATATAGCTGTGGCTAAGTCTTTCTTCAAAAAATATCTCTGAAGGAGGATTCTTAACCGCATTAGTCCAGTATCAACACCTTTTCCCAGCAAGTGAGGGACCAGCAGGGATGGATTTTAAGAAGAGGTTTGCTTTCCAGCTCTTTCCATCAGCTCACTCTAAGTAGCAATTCACTGAGCAAACTAGTATTAGGAAAAGTTCCTCCTCGGTTTGCTGCTTTGCATGCCATTTTGAAGAAGCCGTTTCTCCCCTTTTGCTGTCTACAGAGTTCAGGAATCTAACACTGAACTCTCTATTGAAGGGTGGACAACTAATTATTAGATACTGCGGTACCTAAAGTATGTGCTGGTATGGCACAGACATATGTGTGGGCATAACTTTTATCCTTTATCAGAGGCAGACCTCAGTTGCTATATAAATTGTCTTGCAGCTGCTATATAAATTCTCTCGCAGGTTAATAATATTTTATCTTTGAACCAGTGAAGGCTCCTCCAGCACTGATGGGGATCACAAGCAATAGTGCAGAAGATAGCTGAGTTTATTAATGTAAAACTGAAGTAACTAAGAGTGGAATGAGAAGGCAGAACTTCAGCTGGTGTACATTTAATTTTAGTTGAAAAGAAGATTCTGTATATTGGTGATATAGGACTGATTGATAGACATTTGTCCTCATGCTCTTGGTGAAAAGGTCAGCCAAAGCTCCTACTGCTAGATTCTGAAATTCTTAAAATAGGGTTTTGGCAATAATAATAGTAATTTTATTATTAAATATATATATTTTTTTACTATATATATACATACAATGCCATGTATGCATGCATATTTTTATGCATCTTACATATACACACACAAAATACACTGTACTTTCCTATATATTTCTATATATGTGTAGCATGCAGAAAAGCCTGATATATAAAATTCCCCACTTTTTCATAAGCAAAGTAATTACATACTTCCAGAGCTTGCAGGCTGTTCTGATATTAGGGTTGGAGACAGCCTCAAAAATGTGCAAAATGAATTATAAATTTTCCCAGACAGATTAGTTACATAGTTACATTTTATAAACTGAGTCTTAACCCTCTTTTCCAAATCTCCTTTTCTAGGAACTTCATTAAAGCATGAAGAACAATTGGTTGATTGTAACTGCTGAAACATGAAGGACTGAGTTAAGTCCTGGGGTCATGCTGCTGATTTCAGTGAGCTCTAGAGCAGAGAATGATTTAATGTGGAAGCACAGGGCCAAATTCTATCAGGGGACTAAAAGGATACCTCTAAATAGATTCACTCATGTACTACAGATGTGATCATGTAGCACAAATATGAAAGGAAGAAGTAGCCCCAAGTCCCAGTTCAAGCTGTGGGCTGTGACAGAAAGCTGCCAAGGGGAGGTGTTGGGGAAGCAGGAGGGTGTCTGCAACTAGGTTTGCATCAGAAGCCTGGCTTTTCTCTATTATCTCCTTTACAGTAAAACCTCTGAAGAGGTAAGTGTGGCCCTGTGGATATTAGCTTTGTGACTTGGTGCAGCAGTGTGCTTCTGCATGAATCCTCTGGTTGTTCCTCCAGTTGTGCTGTGGCTTGGTTTGCAAAGTAGTCAGCCAGGAACTAAATGGGAAGCTCTCCTAAGGTTCTGCAGGAAGGACCTTGCAAGCCCTGTGGAGACATCAGGTGCTGAACCAGCAGGTCTTCCAGGGAGCAACAAGCCTTATGTGAGATGAGGATATTTAGACCACAGAACCTCTGTAAATTAAGTGCAAAACAAACACTTGAATTCCATGTAGCATTGACAAAGATGGCTCAGAATAAACTGCTTCAGTTTATTATCATCTGCTATTGCACAGAATTACCTGGAAATGTGTATACAACTTATATGCCCCTAAAAGGCATGCACACACTGATATTGAATTGACCTATTTAAGCAGATGGTCACAGCAGATGATACACTGGAAATGGATTAAGTCATGTTTGCCTTGCTTAAAAAAAATAGCTTATTTTCAAAGAGTGTGGGTTGTTTTGAGATAAATACTGTCTGAAGAGAGTTGCAACCTGTCAGATGTGACTCTTAGGCTTTGTAGTTTTCATCCCGTATTGCTATTTCTGAACTTCTGAAATCTCTGTGACATAGTAAACTATGCTGCACTGCTGGATAGAGACACATGCCCGGGCAACAGATGCATGGCTGCTCTGCTTAGCAGCCAAGGAAACAGAGCCTGTGTGAAGAGCTGCTCCTATGGCTATGTCACAGCAGTTTTGCAGCTTAAAACAGTGTAACTTAAAGCTCATTGGAAGTCTTGTCACTGTGCTGCTGTCTCTGCTGCTCACAGGTCAGGGAATAGTCTCAGGTTTTGGCCCTAGATACAGCAGAAATGATCCTCTGAGGGAAAGGCTGAGAAATGGGAGCAGCCATGACATGCAGATGTAGTGCTGGTTTTCTTCACTTATTTAAATAGTAGAATTAAATGATAGAATGCTTACCACAGAAAAAAAATGAGCTGGATTTTTTAAGGTAGCCATCCAGTAACATGCAGTTACCCAAGTAAAATTTGTGCATTGGTGTGGTGATGTGTAGCAATCCACAACTTCAGGTCAAATTCCTTGTCTGTGTCTGTATATACTGCATAGAAACTTGGTCACAGCTGACCCATTGTCATCTGATCCAGAAATTTTCATGACCTGGAACAGTACAAATAAAGGAAGCCATATTAAATTAGTGGTAATGGTAGCATAGTTTGAGCACTGGTAAATTTCAGTGATACTACTGAGTTGTGCCACTTACAAACTGGGTGCACACTCAGGAGATCTGTGGTGTTTCTGTTATGTAAACTCCATGGTGCTTTTAATTCCATTCCACTTTTCATTGGGTGCTTGTCTGTATAACCTTGAGTCTTCGTTTAAAGACGGACTAAGAGATTCCACTACATATTTGACCCTGTTTAATTCTGATATTTTGAACCTCTCTCCAGCTATCACAGTACTATGCCATCTCTGAGAATATTTTTTCTGGATTCTCTAAAGAGTTGGGGTGGTAGTGACTGCTGACAAGCTTGCTCATCTTTCTTGTGATTAGAATGGCTGGTAATGGAAATTGGAACTTCTGAAAATTGAACATGTCAAAATTTCTTTTTATCTGTAGTTTGGCAAAATGATGTTTCAGAATGTCCCAGGAAATATCAAAAAGACCTCATAAAGAATGTTGTCAGAACACTTCATTTTGGCACCTTATTCCTACAGAAGTCCATCAAGCATTCTGCACTCACCTTTGCAAATTTTTAAAGGGATCAACAGCTATTTACATTCCTGTGAAATGCTTTCATTTCACTGAATCACCATATTTTAACAGAATAGTTTTCCACATGAAAATTTTCAACAAATTCTACTCTCTGTTCCCAAATACATTTGCCTTTAGTAATATTTAATGGAAAATTTTCTCCTAAATTTTCTAGAGATCCCATTATTTTTCCTAATCTAGTGCTTCGTTATGAAACCAAGGTTGCTTCTCTTTAGTTGGCAAGGTTTATCAATGTAAATGTCAAGAATGTATTGTTCAAGTGAGTCTGTATCTTTGGATTTCTAATCCTGTTAGCTAATGAGTGCATTGCACTTTCTTTCTCTAAATCGCTTTCACCCTTTGTTGCAGGCAAAGCAATAGAAGCACTTTTTTCAAGGATTAGAAATTCATCTCCTGACTATGTATATCAATTGTCAGCTAATTACCTGTTGATGCTTCACAGGAATTCGTTCAGCCAATGACCTGTTGGTACTACTCAAGAATTCATGGAAAGGGTCAGTTTGCAGCAATATTTCTTCAGAAAGTTATGTATTGCAGTTAAAAAGACATGCTTCTGAACACATGCGTCTGTATTTCTGTGGATTTTGATTTGCCCAGTTTCTGTGGATTTTGACTGGCCCAACCCTCGCTTTCAAGTGTTTTCTGAAAGCAAGTTGTTATGTAAAGACCAGACTTGGCTCTTTGCTAAATAGATTGGTGTTTGTTTTTTTCTCTCTCTCTTTTATTTTTTTTTTTTCCTGGTCCCAGCCTGCAATTTATAATTGAATTAAAAGAAGGTTTGCCAAACAATGGTCACATGGAGAAGATTTTAATGCCTCAGCTGACTTTTGTATTCTAGTGGTTCTTAGAGAGGTTGTTTAAACTATCCATGCAAGTGTGGCTTTCTGCCCAGCAGTGACCTAGCATTGTGTGCTCCACTAGAAGAAAGGACAAAGTGTTGTCTCTTGCTTTCCTTGTGACCACTTTTCTCCTTACAAGATAAATTCCAGAGGAGACATTTTCAGCTCTAAAGTAGCTATTGAGCCCTCACATAGCACCATGTGTCACTTGCTAGACTGAAGCAGCACAGGCTGTACAAGCATGAGGAAGTACTCGGAGGGTACCTGCGTCACCTCCCCAGCACTTTCCCACTACTCACAGGGCTGAGACTTCTCTGCATCTTGTCACATCTGTTGTGTAGGATCAAGGAAGTGGCGAGAAGCTGCAGATGTTGTCCTGGGAATGCAGAGTTTCCCAGGCTGCCGCAGGGGACCCTGAGAGAGAAGTTGAAACCTCCACAGTCACTCTCAGAAGTGAAGCATGATGGAATTTCCCAACTCCAGGCAATTCTGGACAGAATACCACTATGACAAAAATGAGGAAAGTCTGCCTTAATTCTGGTATAAATCATTCATTGCCCACTCATGAAAATCCCAGTTCCAAAGTTTTCAATCTGAGTGAATTTAAAATGACACCAGTTAAAGTTCCTTCCCTCCTGCACATATTTATACACCTCTGGTTCTTTCCTGTATGTAACTGCTAAGTTCTAGCCTAAACTACTTTGCCTTTGAGATTAAATACATTGAAAAGAGGGAGGCCAACAGAGCTGCATGGAATTACTTTGTCGAAAAGTGCACTCGGGGAGGATGGAAACTATTTGCAAGGTTGGATATGAATCAGTAAAGGATTTCAAGTAAACAAGCAGTTTGTGTTTGAATGAATCAGTGAAGCTGAAGGATTCGTCTGCAATCAAATAATCAAAATGTGTTTAGGGTAACATTTTTCAAGAATTTCAACTTTTGATTTTGAAAAAGATCTGTTTTCAAATGTTGAAGTATCTCTCAAAAGAAAAAATAAAAATTTCGTTTGAAAATGATGACAATGTTTCAACACAACAGAGAATGAGGTTAGTCAGATATTTCATTAAGAAAAGGAGAAACAAAACAAAACAAAACAAAGCAAAACAAAAAAAACCAACAAGAAAATTAGCAGAAACATGGGGGAAAAAATCCATTGTGAGCTTGTGAGCTGCCTGGACCTTATAGGGCTTTTCAGTCTTAGCTTGGTTTACCAGAGAAACATAATCTATATGAGTATGTTTATATGTGCATTGTACCCTAGTCCCCACCAGTATTTCTTGGGACTACTGCCTGATTTCAGGCTGTCTTGGTTGAGGTGCACATGGGCCTCAAAGATCATTAAGTTCCTGTAAATTTTGCTTACAGTAGGAGATAAGAAAGAGACTTGAGTCCACCATAGCAGGAATACCAAATACCAGAAATACCAAAAGAAATACCATGAAGCACCATGATGATCACAACTAAAGCCCATATTTTCGGGTAATAGTATACATTTAAAAAAGCAGTGAAGATAAGAGCTTTAAGACAACCCATCATCAGCTGCTGTAGCTCCTACCATAGCATGGCATTCCACATAATATTGATACTACCCATGCATTTAGGCAGACTTCTCAAAAGCTTTTGGTGCAAAGTGAACTGTGCTCAGTAATGTTCTTTTCTTCCTCCAGCACACAAGTGAATATCAATCAATGGGTCACCATAAGTTAAAGATGATGGAAAATGTGCTGACAGTGAAAGGAACTGAGCAGAATCCCTGCTTCCCCAGTATTGGTAATTCCATACCCCTTTACGTCACTGTCTTGGCCAAATTGTTACTTCAGGAGAATCTTGTGCAATCACTAGGTGGAAAGAATTTTTAAAATTCATATGCTAGTGAAAAGATATAAATAAATAAAATTCTTGTAAAAGATCAGTCACCTGAGTGGCACAAATCCAGAGGAAACCAGCCAAGTTTCGGTGACATTTCCAAAAATCCTTTCCTCATACAGTTCTTGTGTCAACATCATACAAAAAAAACACCTCCAGAGCAAGAAAAGCTGAGTGTTTTTTGTCACCATGAAAAGAAAAGGGAAAAGTATGCACGCCACATTCTGTACCTACATGAAGATGTGGCCACACATTTGCTTTTGTGATGCAAAACTGCTTTCCTGATCAGCACAACCATTTTCATTATGAAGCCACTGTGCCATTTTCTGTTTGAAGGAATCAAGTCACATTGAGTCCATACTAACAGTTTAAATATCAACAGAAACAATGAAAAGAATCAATATTATGTAATCATCAGTTGATACCTGCTTTTGGAATTTTGCCCAGTGCTCCTTTGACAACTTCAGCAAAACAATTTCTTTCAAAAGATTTATTTCTATTTTTTTCCTGATGTGCAATGGAATAGAAAACAGGGATGACGAGGAACCATTAGAGTGTTTTTTGAAAAAATTTGAAAATGCCTTCTGTGGCTACTAGCTTATGTACAGTTTTATCATTACTCTCTTTTTGTTCATGTGATTTCATGATTTAAATAAGGGACCAAGAAATTCCTCTTTGAATACACTTAATACTGTCAAAGAGAATAATACGTTACATCATGTTCAGTGGAACTGCTTTCTCAAATGTATTGTGCCATGTAGCTTTGAGTTTTATTACACTTCAAGGTGTTAGTTGGTATGGGTTAAACGAATAGAGCTAGATCCTAGCTTGCCTACGGTAGAGTTAGCTTTGCCAGTAAAAAGTTCTGCAGCTTAGATGTACTTATTGCATATGACTTTTTTTCCTTTCTTTATTTTTTTCACTATATTATTAACCAATATTGAGCATTTTTGTGGAAGAGTTGATTTTGGGTTGAATTAAATATCAGTAGACTTCTGTATTGTGCAAATGGACACGTCCCCGTTGTATTCTTCCACTAGAGAAAAGGAATTGCAAGCGTGTGCAGTTTAACTGCCATGAGATCCAATTTTATCCATAAGTAGAGCTGGGTGGATTGTGGAAAAACTGTTCACAATATTGTTTATGAAAACTGAATTGCTTCTCAGTTCAGTATGATCTGCTGTTTATTTTTCCTCTCTCATCAACATACTGGTAAGTAGGCTTTTATTTGCATGTTATGACCATTATTTTTGTTGCTATTATAGCTATTGCACTTAGGAAGCCCATTTATAAACCTGGACATCCACTATGTTTGGCGCTGTGCAAGGAGAACAAAAAGACTGAATTTACAGTCTTACCACAAGGAAGTATAGAAGATGAAAGTCCTGGGGAGTTGAGCTCCTGGCTGTGACACCATCAGTGGCTGACCTCAGGTAAGGAATTGTAACTGCTGTTCAGGATGACCCCATTCCTTCCCTTTGTCACCCCTGCAAGTAGCTACTATCTAGTGAAAGACAAACTTTTCCATGAGTGGCAGCACAAGCCAGCCTGGCTTTCTGGCAAAGGCAACACATGCAATAAAGCCATGGACACTTTGGTGCTTATAGCAAAATACCAAATCTCTCAGAGTTCTGAGCACTCTTGAGACCTTCAGTAAAACCTAACATTGTATCAAGTGCATTGCAATAAAGCAGACATTAATACACTGTATTTTAAAGAGGAGAAAATATTTTTTTTTGCCACATGCTGTGAAATGTCTCTGTTAAATGACAAAAACCAAAGATATGACATGCAAAACACTTTAGCGTATAGGTCCCTATTACTAATTTATTATTTTAGGGCTTTCAATATGAGCACGTTTTAACTGACTCTTGATGATTCATAAAAAGACACAGCATCATTCACAGCAAAAAATTGTCACCCTTTTGGAAATTTTGTACATAAAAATCTAAGGAAATGGGCTTTAACAACTGGAGTGTCCATATAAACATCTAGGCATTGGTATCAAGCTATTGCTACAATGAAAGTTGTTTGGCTATAGCATTGCATGTGCATGAATCAGATGAGGTACTACTACTGATTTGCCTTTTCTGCCTCCAAAAAAAAGCATTTTTTTGCTGTCATTGATTTCTGTATTAACCGCTGAAATCTGCTAATTTCCCAGATCTAAATTAAGTATGGATAATAGTTTGTAAAACAAGGAATGACTACATGTCTAAATGAATTTACACGTGTGTAGCAGGCTGTGAATGTCTTGGTCCCAAGTGTGAAACATGGTTGAGCTTATTTTGGTTTTCTTGCTGGTTTTCATCAGATTAGACAGTTAAGCTCTTTTATGACAACAGGGGTAAAATTTTGAGTGGGTTGCAAAACCAAAGCAAATATGTGAGTTATTCTGCTCTGTGCTTCAGAAGTACTGGGGGAGGCTAAGTGTCAGTCAGGCAAAGAACCAAGGTCTTGGCAATATTTGGATGGTGCAAAGGAGCCCAAACCTGGCCATAATGGTCACCAAGGAATTGCAAGAGGATCAGCAGAGCCTGTATGGAGAAGTGGCTCTCTCTTCAGCCCAGCGCCTTGTCCTGCTCTCAGGTGCAGACTGTTTATGATGGGTGACAGTGCACGTGAAGCATTTGGCTGGGCAGGGGTTCGCTATCAGTGTCCTCTACAAAGAGGATATCTTTACCACTGATATTGTGCATGCACTACGAGTGTCTCCTCAACTTTGTCCCTTGCCAATGATAAGAGACAAAGCTCCCTTATGTAAGGCTCCAAGGTGTCTCCTGCTGTCAGCTCCCTGCAAATCCCTCTCTGCAGCGGGTGGCGAAGGGTTGGAAGGCTGGCACAGGGAGAGAATCTGGCCTTTATTTTTATTTTTATTTTTATTTTTATTTTTATTTTTATTTTTATTTTTATTTTTATTTTTATTTTTATTTTTATTTTTATTTTTATTTTTTTTTAAGAATCAACCCCTTTTCCTTATTTTCAGACCAAAGATGCTCTTCTAATCATGATATCTAATTTGAATTTCAGGGACGTAAACAACCAAAGGAGATGAACTAATTGACCCAGACAGTTAGCTTAATTCTGTATTAAAAGACCAGGAGCACTTGCAATTTTCTTTCCATGCTTAAAACAGTAGAATTTACTCCGTCTAAATTTACCATGCAATATTTATTCATTTTATATTTATATGAATGTATCTGCATGTATACATATTATGAGATATTATATAATATCAACTTCTGACCCATTTCATAAGGCAAAGATATCTGAAAGTGTGTCTGCCATTCCTTAATGACTCCTTTCCTTATATATAAAAGCTTATATGACTTGCTTATTCACAGTATTCAAAGATTTCAACATCAACATTATCATCCATAACTTGAAAGATCCAAAATGTTCTAGTTTGTCTTGTTTGAATTTCAGTTTATAACGCAAATATATATAGTCTCGGGGATAACATGTGTAGGCTAGGTGACATTCGAATGTCGGTAGTCATACTATAGATTTTACTCTGCTAAAGCATAGTTCTAAGACATTTCAGTCCTTTTAAAATAATATAATTTACTTATTTATCTATCAAAACTTAAATTTAATGTGATTTATGCCCATTTTCACCTTTCTTAGTATAAGGAATTATTGCTTGAATAACTGAAATTAGAATTAGTAGAAAATGAGAGTAAAGTGAATGAATATAAGAGACTTTAAAAGTGAAGCTATTCAGAAACTCACCTGAAACAAAATCTGGTTTATTTTCTACTGTGAAATATATAAGAATAAATCATAAATAATTTCTTAGGCGTTAACTGTATTTGGCATTTTTCTAGTTATATGGTAGCTATGATTGTTAAAAAAATAAAAAGAATAATTGCTAGTAGATATGACTCCTATGACCAACCAAAGGAACACAGCTGATGAAATACTGAAAAATGAATTATTTGAAATCTACTATGCCATATGTCTTTGGAAATCTCATTTATTTTGGAGAAATCGTTGTGGGAATGATCTACTTCCATTCAGTTTAGTAAATTATTGCATAACTAAAAGTGCAGTCTGAGTGCCATGTGTAAGACACATACATGATTACTGTACTTACAACAATGAGCAAGATGAAAAAGACCTTTTATTACAGTGGCAGAGTCTAGAATATAAATATATTTTAGTGTGTTGAAATGTAAAGCAGTTATTATGCATAGTGGCTGAAACAAATGATCTCTCTTTGCCATCACTGCCTGAAATTTCTTACAATTAAAATGAGGAGGGTACCCCTCTGATGTCCATAAAATTTTCTTGTTAGAACATTAAGGAGTGGAAATATTTATTAGTAGATTAGATACTGTCATGGTGAAAGTCAAACCGTAATCTGGCAGGAACGGAGGTTGCCAGGTCAATCTTCTGATAAGTACAGCTGATTTGCCTCAATACAGCAATGGAAAATATGCAGAATCACAGAATGACTAATTACCCCTTGGGAAAGCTTAAGTAACTGGTCTAAACTGTCCTATAATTAAAACCATCCATACAATGTAAATAATTGCCTTATAAACATTTCACATTGGAAAGTTTCTGCAACTGCTTATTCTGTGCCTGGCTTTCTGTTTGCCAAACTCCTCAATACATTTTAGGCTCATTAAGGTTCAGTTCCTGGCAAGGACTTTCTGTCCCATGTTGCCCTGTGCTGGCAGGTGGCATTCGTTACACTATAATGGCACTAAATATTCATAGCTGAGATGGCCTATCTGATTGCATGTCTATATTCCACGGCATCAGCAGAACTGGGAGAGAGAGGAGCCGTCTTGCAGCCTGAGTTTTCAGACATACCTGAAACTTGATGTGAAACTCGTGGGACTTGAACTTGTAATAAGGGGGAGAGAGAGCTGTGGGGAAGGAGAAACACTGGATGAATATGTGTAACAAGCAAAGGCACTCTATGGAATTAAAGTTCTTTCTTGCATTGTTTTGGAAAAGCCCATGCCTGGTTTTCTCGACCCTTTTTTATGCAGAAATGTCCTCCCAAAACATGTTATTAAATTGTCAATCAAATGACTCTTAGCCCCTGTGAGACTTCTGATCTACAGAGTAATAAGGTATGTGGGGGACCCTGTAAATAATGGCTTTCAACACATTCGGTAACAGAGGCGGGTTCCAGACCTTTGCAAAGAGGACCAAAGCTCTGTGATGCTGGTTAAATCACTTTTGCTAAAGATTTACCTTTGACCATAAAGTTTTCTTCATATCTAAGCCTGTCTGAAATTTCTTGGATAGCATTTTTTTTTTTTTTTTTGCATTTTATGTAACATATTTAGAATGAATCTGACATGTCCAGGACTATGTGTGTCCCTGGAAAGTGATCAGTACCTGTGCAATATTTACCTGGCTGCTATTTTCAGGTTCTTTGTAGCTAGCCAGAGTTACTATCTGAGCTGAGTTGTCTGGAAATCCTGGATAAATGGCCAAAAGGTCTTAATTTTGAACACCTGTGTCCAAATGCACCTGCATATGTGGTACCTCTGTGGGTCTCTCTATCTCTGGGTCTCTGTGGGATGTGAAGAAGTGCCTCAAACCTGTGGGACCTGAGATGCGATATATTTATAAAACTCTATGCAACACGCTTTGAATGCAAGGAATCTATTGCTTGGTGCTGAAACTTGGAAGTCTGGGTAGTTTCTCTCTATCATATCTTCAGGCGTGCAGCCCCTACTCTCTTCCCTGACTCCTTCCCGTGTTTTTTTAAACAGAAACAGTGGAGAGAAAGCAAAGGAAATGGTTGCAATTTGGGCAACAAGAAGTATGTATAAAGAGCATTTGTTAGCATCAGGTAGTTTTCTAGAATTAAACTCAGAGGAAAGATATAAGTGTCTTTGAAAAAAATCAGTTTCTGTTCTGCTCTCTCTCCTGCTGGTTACCAAATGTTGTGGAAGTTTGCCTGAGGCTTTGTAACACTCATATGACCATTATCTATTTAAATCTAGGGCAGCTGAAGTTGCATTTATATTTCATTACACTTTTTTTCTGGTAATAGACAATGAAAGGTTCCTAGATTAGTTTGCATCAAAGTAGTATTCTTTTTTCATTCGCAGAATGCTGCTAAGGTTATGTCAACTGTGGGTTGCTTGTCCTCATGTTAAGTTAAACCAAGGAGAGCTTCATGCTATGACAATTAAATACCTCCCAGTATCCTGGCTATCTCATTTAAAACTACCTTACTAATTTACTCTGCATTCTGTGTCTGAAGAAGTCCTCATGATGGAGAAAGAGCAGACTGTGTCTGGGTTTCAGGAATCATTCTTGATTACTCACTATCACCTACGGTCTTGAACAAAAAGCTTGTTAAAATTCCTCTCATTTCTGTGTTTTGGAGAGGCCAGATTTGTACTGAGGAAAAGGTAAATCAATATTGAGTGGCCAAAATATAACACAATATTGTCCTTCAAAAGTAATTCTTCATGTATCCAGTAAACTATACCTTCTTCTTCTCAGTTATATATTTCCAAGATGAAAAGATGTTTCTAAATACTTGTAATGCAAAGTTTCTTGTAGTATAAAAGTTTAAGTAGGATCTGAAAAATAAATGCTTGTAGTTGTTTATAGGGAACTTTGTCCTAATTCAAAGGTTAACATGAAGGAAATATAAAAGTTCATATTTTTCAGCAAATGCAAATCAAAGAAGAAAACCTGGGCAGTGGATAGATGACAGAAGCATTGGGAAGAGTCAGATATCAGGAGTCAGAGATGAAAAGATTTAGGCAGACAAGAAGAAAAGAGGATCCAATTTTTGCATTTTGTGAAGCATGGGAGAAGAAGAAAAGAGCAGCAGAAAGACTGTGAGGTGGATTCAGGTGTTTGCCAAAGTCGGCAGCTGAAGATAGCAAGTCACGATGGGTTTAAAGGTGCTGGATGCTTCTAGAAGTAAATTTGGCTCTCACGAATCAACAGAAGACAGCAATAGGCATGAGATAGGGAAGGTGTCAAGGGGAACACACATAAAAGATGAGGAGCATAAGGCTGGAGAGAAACCAGGGCTGGTGAGGTCAGGAGAAGGCAGAGTGGAGGGATATGGGATTTGCATTTGGCTCGATGGGAGAAGAGAAGTGACTGAAAAAAAAAGAAAACGGATAAAACAATCAGAGCAGGAGAGAGGTAATGCAAATGGGGAAAGGGAAAGGGCAGAGAAAGGGGCAAAGCAGAAGAGAGCAGAGGGAGGCCGTAATAGTGAAAGGCATTGGCACATGACAGACAGGTAAGGAAAGGGAAAATGATTGAAAAGTTGTACTGAAAATATCTGAGGAAGTGGATGGACAGGGCATTCTGTGACTGCAGCAGTTTCCTGGGCTTTCCTATTTATAGATACATGACTGGTACAGAGAACTGCCGTGTTCTCTATATTCCTTCTCTAGCTAAATATTGGCACTTACTTTTTGTGCATCAAGGAGATGTGCATGACTAGGAAAGCATAAATAGCCAGTGGCATTATCCAGACATTGCTGCTTGTCCAGATACTCAACATTTCAGAGGTTTTGTTAGAAGAAACCATTTTTTATTTATTGCAGAGATACTAGGCTGAATGGTGCATGGAAAATATTTTCTCTCATAAAGTCAGCAGGAACTTGCACAACAGCTCCTAAGGATTTCATATTTGCAAATGAACCAAACCACTGGGCCTGATTCACCACTATATGATTTCAGCTTTCCACTGAATGAAATCCACCAGCATTCACAGGCTTCCAGCAACACAACACTGGACTAATGTAGAAGATTCTTGATTTCTAATTGTGTTAATGGCATTTTCACTATTGTATAAGCTTCTGTCAATTAGATTTTTAAAAAGATTTTGGGGAAGAATACATTAATATATGGCTGCTTCCTTAGGAAAAAAAAAAAGAAAAAAAGTTAGTGGTTAGAACAACCAACTTAGAGAAGAGCAAAAATTAGAACATGCAGATTAGATCCAAATTTTTCCCCAAATAGTTCAATTATAGACAAATACTAGTCATAAAAGCTGAATGTGAATCAGCATCATTAATACAAAGACCCTAGAATGTCATTCCTTGGCCAAGAATGAATTTCTAAAGAAGAAAAAAAAATATCCTAGGGAGACCTCTCAGACCACTGTACACTCTTGTCTTCCAAAAAGCAATTTAGTCATCAAAAGCACCGTTGGCTTGAGCATGCTCTGAACTGCTACACTACATGAATCCAGAAAAGAAGTATGATAGCAGGGCAAGATCCGATCACAGCTGTGAAAAATAATATTCCAAACGTCACTTGGGAGGACCACTCTGAAGGGCAGCAGATAACTGAGTGTCTCGCAGCTGTTATTTAGTCTGGCATGTTTTGTCTAAGATGGAGAAGGGAGATGACAGTTTTTCTGAGATAAACCCTGACCTGAGAGCACCCATTCATGCATCTGCTTTAGGAAACCATTTGTTATAAACCTACCCTCAATATATATCATAGGGCCAACCTTTCACCTTCTCATTCCGTTGTAGATCATTATATAAGCTTCCTCTTAGTAACATCTGCCTTTCAAGTCTTTCAAGATTGGAGAACATCATTAAGGAGAGGAATTGCTATGATGTATTTGTAAATTCTGCCATGACTATTTTGTGGCTTATTACTATGTCTGAATATATGCTTAGTGCTGGGCAAAGAAAAAGAATGCAGAATTCATCACTGCCAAACCAAGAATTCAAACCTCACTCCCATCACCTACCAAGTTAAATGTTTTAAAAACACATGATTGTAAAAAGTAGTCATGCTGAATTTTTTTTTTTTTTTTTTAGTTTATTGAGTGTTCGCATATTTTGGACTTTTCAGTGGTGTATCTAGAAACTCTTGTCTTTTGTTTAAATGAAAGCTGAGATTTCTCAGTAATCCTCAGGCTTCTGAATGAGCCTTTAGGAATAATGAATTGCAAGGCTAAGTCTAAAGTCAGCAGAACTAGTTACAACAGAGCTATACCCTAAAGAGCCAATCTAAATTAGAGCCAAGTTCTCCTCCAAGATTGAGTGTGGACAGCAGACATACAGATTTACTCCCCAGCCTTTCAGAGCATATATATACTGGCATTATAAGACCCAAACCTATCTGTATGCTTTTTATTGTATTGCTAATTTAAAAAACATCTAGGCCATCTGGAATAAATAACATTATTTTGCAAATACACAAGCTATTTTCCAAACAAAAATGGACTGAGATATTAACCAATGATGTTGTCTAGACAAACATTGTAACCTTGTATGTAGCCTTAAGCCAATAGCTGTTGTTACATCAGTCTACTCAGGATGTGTTCATCCCAGGCCAGTTAGTTCCACATATCATGCAGCATAGTCTAACAGGATTCGTTAGGTGAAAGACACTCTGTGCCAACATTTGCCTGACAGTGCTTTGCAGCTTCAGTTTTCCACATAGTAAATGGACTGGCACTTCTGGTGCTGGGCCTACAGGCATTGCCCATATCTTAACTGTCTGGCTCAGGCATCTAAAGAAAAATGAGCTAATCGTCTCTTCTAGTTGTGCTTCACTTCTGTTGCCTGGCTCAGCTGGAGCTGATGGCTCCACACTTCTCTTTGCTCCCTTTGAGAAGACCTAAGGTGGTGGGAAACCACCTTTCCAAGTACAAACAGATTGGACAAGTAGACGCTGTGGCTTCTCTGAAAAGGAAACAGTAAGCAAAAACAAACAAACAAACAAACAGAAAAACAAACCCCAAGCATTTGGTGCCCTTTCTTCTTATTCATGTAACACTAGCCACAAATTTAACCCCAAATATGCTTGAGTTTTGACTTCATTGCGGTCAATGACTTTATAATTGCGCATATGTGTGTAACATATAATGTGTACGCTACCTCTTTCTACAGAAAAATACTGCTTGCTGTAATCTAATATGAGCCTGACTCTCAGCAGAGACTGTCTGTTAAAGGTGAGAGCTCTCCAGAATGAGACAGTTACAACAGGGAAGAAAGCATAAAAGCAAGGCTGTGGGAGAGAAACAACAGGAATGCCCAGAAAGAAGACATGGAAGACAAATGGTCATTTGAGAAAAAGTGAAGCTGTAAGTGGTTGTATAGAGATCCTGAAGACTGCTAGCTGCCACTACTCAGTGTTGAAAATATATATTGGAGAGGACATGCAGAATCAGCTAATGTCTGCGCCAGTGCTCGCAGACAGGGAACTTGAGCAGCAGTAGGTTTATGGCAGGAAAACTAATGAAGTCTATTTGGCATTTACTGGCTACCTCATAGCTGGCTGATATTTTTTGCCCTGCAGTTATCACTTAATCTGTCTGCAGAACTGCTTCCTTTGCACGCTATCCTATATTTATACACCTCTATAACCAGGATCATTATATCATTCAAAGTGGAATATCTGGTCTTTGATCCCTCTCTGTGTTTTTGTCATTCAAAGGAGGCGGCAGGATTTGCTACTAATCACTCACAGAGGGGATGTTAGGGTCAGCCTCTTCCTGGGACTCTTTCAAAGATATTCTTCAGCCAGGCTGCATAAAACATGTTGTCTCCAGGCTTTCCATCCATCTTGGAACTGACCTTGTTCTTTCATTTGTATTTATCAAAATGTGCAATTGGACATGTTGGTGGCCAAAATGATAAAGACTTTATTCCTTTACACTCTTTTTTTTTTTTTTCTTTCATTTTCTGTGGGACAAGCAAGGACTTCCAGCTTTGCTAGGGGAGATGAATTACTGAAAAGTAATTCCTTTTTTTACCTCAGTTTCTCTCCCTTCTTGCCCCCCAAAATGAGTACTAAAATCATTGCTATTAAGGTAATGACAGGTAAAACAGGCCTGAGTGCTTTCTTGTTCTGGCTCAAAGCATACTGCTTTGCACAGTAATTGTCTTTTTTTAGAGTGCTGCTTTCCTCATTTTGAGGGAGAGGAGAATGATCTTCAGGATGAGGTCTTATATAAAGCCGGACTTCTATGGCAGAGCTGAACTGTAAGCTTCCCTCTCAAGGTCACATATAAATCAGCCCCATGACAGTTCATGTTGCAGTTAAAAATATATTAGGCATAGCAAAGACCTGGCCTCACACCCTGACTGGCCTTCGCAAGAGTTATTTTGCATTCCTACAAGTTAACTGAAAATCCCTGAGTACTGGCAGAGGCCCTGTGATATTTCCCCATGCCCTGGCTCGAGTCCTTGACCAGGTTTTTGTGCATGACGGTGCTTTGCGATCGGTGGCTTCTCTGAGAGCAACCAGAGGCTGAGTGTAGCCAGGGAGTGCACCCAGGGATGGCACCAGGTTAGAGCTCTTACCCTAGGGCTGAGAATACAGGAAAAACAGGTCTGCTGCACCCTGTGTGCATGCCAAAGCCAACCTCACAGGCACCAGGCAAGCTGAACAGAGAGGAAACTGCGTCAAGTACTGTCTTCTCCCTTGTGTGACTAGCAAAATAACCAAGTTAGGCGTAAGGGAGCATTTTCAATACCAGTGCAGGCCTGCTTATTCTGGGAGGAGATCTTTTCCTCTTTCAGTGTGAGGTTTCTGCATGGCTTGTTGCATCTGCTCCATAGATGATTGTGGCACGGCATCAGTTATTAGTTTGCATCTGAAAACCAGAAAGGAACTATTTCATTCTGAGATGGAGGATGCATTACACCTCAGGGGAAGCACAGAGCTGGAAGTCAAGAAAGACGTCTGGCTTCTAGGGGCACATGCCTGATGCGACTCACACCTCTATGTCCCTGTCTGCATTCCTCACTGGCATGGCTGGCATAGACTGTGGGAAACATAATTATCCCATGGATTTCTTGGAAAACTTTTTAGGGAGCCAGTGAGCAATGCTCTGCTTGAGATGTGCTGAGTCTCACCCTAGAAGGGCAAGTTTCCAGGCAACTCAGGACAGCTTTGAGGTGTCCACAAATGCCACTGCTGCAACGCATAGGGGAAAACAGGGCCACCCACCACTAGCTGAAGGACTTCTTCACTGATGTTTCATGATCCTCCTTTCACTACATTAAAGTGGAGTTGGAAAAGATTCTTCCTTTGAATATGTACCATATCAAAAAAGAAAAAAAAAGAAAAAAAATTTGCTTTTTGAGTGACTCTTTCAAGAACAGCTTCACCTAGAATAGAAGGGGGCACTGCAGTGTGGACTTGCCTATGAAACTTCTACTTCTGCAGGAGCAAGGACTTCTTGAGAAAGAGGTTATTTCTGTGTCACAGGAAAAAGTGTCCTATAATTTGTAATTAAGGGCAGTCTAAGTATCCAGGCCAAAAGTTCTTGTGGTTTATCGCTAACAAAACAAGATAAATGAGTCACTTGTAAACCAACATCTAAGAAAAGAAAAGAAAAGAAAAAGAAAACCCTAACCCACAGCTTTTCCTCATACACTGTCATTCTGTTTTAGATAGGAGGCTCTGTGAGACACAATGTAACTATGGCTTGTGAGTGGCAGAATTAAGATGACTTGATTAAACTTGCATGACAGACACAAGCTGGAGGGGAACGAGAAATGGATAGGGTATTTTGATAGACATGTGACACCTGTGTCCTGTGATTTCCCAATGCTTCTACACAGGAGCTATTTTAGTTTGTGCATTACAAAGTGGTATGCCCTAAAATAAATAAATAAATAAATAAATAAATAAATAACAAAAGTTTGAAATATTTGGGAAAAGTGAGAGGAAAAGAACATTAG
>VZSV01000023.1:7100880-7166889 GCA_013398735.1 Nothocercus julius | reverse complement strand
TCAAAGAAACTATGGTTTTAAAGGGGTCAAAGTGGGCATCAGTTTGACATACCGATCATTTCTCATAACATCTGAGCTGGAGAGAAGTGTCTGCTCACGTCAGTGACCTTTCGCAGCAGAGCTGAGTGTGCACAGCTCCCTGCACTCACCCAGGCGCAGTCCTGGCGATAGCGCAGTATTTTACTTTGCACTGGTGGTAGCAACAGTGCAGAGACCATTCCCACCAAATACTCATCAGGAAATGTATGTTCATTTGACCTGGCCCCATTATGTGCACAGGCAATCTAGCTGCAGCTCCAGTTGCATTCAAATCCCTGAAATGAGATCCTAAGGAGATGCTACATTTTAATAACCCACTTCTCCTTACTCCAGCTATTGAACAGAGGATTAACTGGCCAGAGAGGTCCTCCAGTTTTGCAGTCCCCTACAAGGCAGGAACTGGCTAATGGAGCTGTCATTGCTGGATGCCCCGGGGCCAGCAGCAGCCCCAGCTACCACACAGTGGGATTTGCTGGCAGCACCCAGGGGCAGGTGGCTGGACAAGCAGAGATGAGATAGAGAGATGCTGCTGCAAGCCATCCTTGCTGTTTTCCAGCTGCTATTTCCCCCCTACCTGCAGCATCAGGGATGGTATAAATTTACTGTGACTACCTCCTCCATATGCTGCATAGGTGCTGGTGTGGAGCCAGTGATGAGCAAGGCTCTGTGCGAGCACAGTCAGCGCTTCGGGAGGCAGATGTAGCTCTTGGGATAACAACAAACCTTCTCACCTCATTTGCTGACTCAGGGTACTTCCACCGGTGTGATCTCATGTGTCTTTTCCCTAATCCTTTCTCCCCTTTCAGGAAGCGACTGTTCGTTTGTTTTGCCTCTTGCTTGGGTAGCCTGTTATGTTGCTGGTTTGGAAACAAAAGCCATCATTAGTTATTGTGCTCTTTTGTAATGGATACACTTGTAGCAGATTCCAAACTATTTGCAGTGTGAGGACCATCTATGATTATAATCTAGAGAGTCAGTCAGGAATGGCATTTCCAGACCACAGGAATTCACAGAAATTTGACATTTGTTTTCTTTTGGAATGAAAAGTCAATATACTAAAACTTTCCATGCCGCTGAAAATCTTACTGTTTCACTACTATTTTTTTTTTTAATGGTACAACACTTTTCAAAGTAGCAATATTTCCATACAGTAATGCTGCAAAGTTGCAGTATAATGTCAGACAAAAATACATGAAATATTAATGCATTAAATTTAATTTAGTGATTCCTTTAGGGATATTGACTTCTCTAATAAAAGCAGGAAAATATACCTTAAGGAGGAACTCAAGATATCTGAGTGCATCAAACAACTGGAAAAATAGAGACAGCATATTTAAAAATGATTTTTGAAATAAATAGGTTTCTGCAATGTCATCTTTCTGATAAAAGGTATAATAAATATCTAAGTTTGAAAGGCATCTTAAATTGTGCCTTCAGGGTAGGATAAGAAGTTAGTAACATGGTATAGAGCAAGACTGCAGTCCAAAAAGATTTAGGCATTGTGAATGAACTGAGCATCTTTCCATCTGACTGAAACTTAAATCCTTTTGGACTGTGTTTCTATATTTTTCATTGTGTCTCACTGGAGTACAGTCTCCAACTTGCTCTCTCTCTCTGCCATTATGAAGTTGGTCTTGGTTTGACAGTGGCTCATGTTGAACAAAACAGGTGGAGTTAGTCTCCTTGCCTCAACCCTTTTCTTGCCTTCAGGTGATTTTCCTGGATCAGGTGGTCAGAGCACCCTTGGAGGATGTGGAAGTTGAGACCCTTTCACCCTCAGCCTTGGGAGGCCTCAACACAGGTTCCTACTTCTCAAGTAAGTGCTTTAACCACCAGTATTTTATATAAAAGATGATTGACGATATCTCCTCATCTAGCAATTGCAGCAGAGATGTCTTTGAAGGAAAGAATCAGACAGTTCTCTATGCCTGAGTGGTAACTCAGGAGCCCCCTTTTTGAAGTGGACTCAAATTGCAATTCCCTGTCTCACCTTGACATCCTATTCAGAGTTGCCAGAAAGAATCTCAATCCCTGTGAGTGACAGGGCTGCAGAAAAAAAAACACTCTTGAGCATGCTCCTCTTGGCTCTTGTACTGGCTGTGGTGTTATGTGCCCACCTTTCCATCTCTAACTCCCTATTTGCTGTGTTGGAAAAGAAAGAGGCTCACGCGGGGCTGTGAATTCCACTCCCATGGATAGGACCTTAGAAAGGAGAGGGCAGAAGTGCTTAGTATAATCATACCTCTGTCCCCAGAGTTCTTAGAAGTGGAAAAATAGCCTTGAGTAACATAAAATAGGTGTGGGAATGGATGCTGAATTTTTCCCTGCTGACTAGCATATCTCAAGCTGTCGATTCAACTATGCTAAAGATATTGCTATCATCTGGGCAGAGGGATGCCATTTTCAAGAGGTCAAAAAAGCAAGAAGCAGCCGTGATCCCCAGCCTCTAGGCTAGCTACTCTTGTGCATCTGTTTCTCTCCCAGAACTGGAAAGGAAAGAAATTCCAAAGGGCAATTCTTTTATCCCTTCTTGTCTCCTACACTGTAAAACTTCCATGACGTAAATTACCTCTGCGGTACTGTGGTACTAAATTAGCAGAGCAGAATTCCTAGAGAAGGACTCTAAAAGGTACAAGTTCAAAGTAATATAAATGTTTACTACTTCTCAAGATAAATTCTACATGTGGGAGTGATTCTACGTGTCCATGACTGGACCTCAAGTGTGTTATCAACTGGTATCTCTAGACAAATTGGAGCCTTTTCCTGCAAGGTTCCATTTTTTTTCTCCATTTCCAGTTTGCTCCTCCTTTGAAATGCTTCGTCTTGCACGTTTCTCTTTGTCCAGTGCTTCTAGGGTGCCCCTGGCAGGAACATTTTACAAGACGAGTGGATGTTCCAGGCTTCTTCCAGGAAGCGAGCAGGCTGTGTGTGTGGGGAGGCTGACGCCAGCTAGGCAAACCCTGTAGGTCTGTCTTTTTTACTTTGAATAAACAATGGAAATCCATTATTTACAGACTACATTGTAAACATCGGTGGCTGAGAAGGCTTCTTATTGTATGTCTGTAATGATGAGGGCAAACCCAGTACGGGAAGAAGGGAGGACCAAGCCAATGAACAGAGCAAGGCTTATATGAATCTTTTTGAAACCACCAGCAAAAAGTTGCTGGTTTAGCTTACACAGAAAATAAAACAAGAAGAAATATGCACGATAGCTTCAGGATATTATGGCCTCATCAAAATGAGAGGGAGATTTGTCATTGACATTACAGGGTCAAGACTGAGTTTCTAGGGGTTTTTTATTGTATTTTCCTTAAAAAATAACACCTTCTCTCCACCAGTTTAAAATATAAAGCAAATTGTGAAACGGCTTGTCTGATTTATTGAGGTTCTAGATAAGCATTTTTAGAAAGATCCAATATACTTAAATTTGGAAAAAAAAAAAGAAAAAGAAAAAGAAAACATCATGCTGTCTCTTAAAAAGGAATTCCTATGATAACATTAATGCCTTGGCAAAGGACATTTCTATGGTAGTATTGACTGACTGAGCTAGTGGACTTGAAGCATGGTGGTTCTTTCACCTAAACTCTTTTTGTGGCCTTATAAGCTGCATAGGGGAGATTTTCCAACCTTCTCTGCCATGTAGACTGAAGAATCTCCTCCATGAAATCCACGTAGTCTCTGTGCTGTCTAACTCATCCCAGCTCTGGCACAGAACCTCCAAAGAATGCTGGGGCAAATGTCTGCTGCCATTTTTTGACAGAAGATTGATTTTTTTAATAAAATCATTTATTTCTGAAAATAGTTTTCCCCAAAAAAAGCAAGCAAGAAAAATAAATCAGCTACTGAAAGTAGAATTACAATTGAAGTTTGCTTCTCATTAAGAAATTTTTATCACAGTTAATAAACCCTATAACCTTTTTACATGCTCATATTATCAAACCTTCTCCCTAGTTGATTATCTGCTGTCACAAATCTCTTCACTAGCAAAGAAATAGTGTGCATCTCCTCAGATACAACCTCCTCTTCTTTGCTCCCACTGATGCTCTCACTGCCTTGAGACTGGCCTGGAACACAGTATACTTTTTACGGGCTTCAGAAAATGAAAACTGTGCGCTTACTGGAGTGGCCGATTATTGTTCCCACCTAAAGACAGCAAAATCTGAAAGTACTTATGTAGAACTCCATCCGATGTATTTTTTTTTTATGACAATATAATATTACAGTTTGAACTATTGAAGGAAATTTCATCTTTCTGAATGTTGCCTCTACAGATATATTTTGAAGAGAACACTTCAGAGAATGCAGGATAAATGATCTTTCTCATATACTAATATTCACACATGCTGGTAGAAAACTGGAAGGAGGCCAGCCTTGTAGAGTAAGATACTGCAAATTTAGCTTTGCCTTCTTCAGAAAAGCAAAACATTATTAGTACCTTCTGTATCAGATACTAGATATGAGGTGCAAAATCATTGGCTAAACCTGTTGTTGTAAACAATTTACTTCCAAGAACTAAGCCAAGAATTTTCCTTGTTCTCATTGTTTAAAATGCAAATCAGAGAAACATTCATGTCTTGAAATATAGAGTGATACTATTTTATAATCATACCTTTCTGTCATTGCTACTAGTAACATAATATTTGTATGGATGATTTCCATAAACTCTTCTGGCAAAACTTTTCTTTGAAAATATATTGGTGGAAAACTATGGCTTTCCTCCCCTGCACGACCCCTGAATTTGTCACTGTACACTTTCAATTTGAACATTTTTGGCTTGAGTGGAGTGGTTCATTTTTAGTGCCCTTGGTGCCCCTGTTTACTGCTTTCCTTTCTTTTGCTTTTTTTTCACGAGAAAGAGAAAGGAAAATTAGTCAGGAAATAGCTAAAAAGCCCTGATATTATTTTCATTTCTACCAACACTTAATAGAACTGAAATGTCATCTTGCACTGAAAATTGAATAGTTAGAAACTTGTAAAAATCAGTGAGTAATTTTGAACAAGTTTAAAAAGTTTTATATGTCATTATAAAAAATATCCTATTTCAACCATCTGTACAGAGGATATCAGGGACAATTATTGCTAGGCAAAAACAAAAAAAAAACAAACAAAAACTTGACTTCCGCAGCAGTAATGATGAGCTTGGGGTTAAAGAACTGGAATTTTAGTGCTCCCAGTAAGCAGTAAGCTGTGTCTTACGCAGAATTCCAGAGCGCAGTCCAAAGTTAGGACTAACAGAAGCCTACGACATTTATGTATCTAGCCTCTACTAAAATTATTTTCTTTCAAGTTCTAGATAATTTTGTAAAGATAAAAGTCCTGCTATGCATTTAGCAGTAAAGCTTGATTTACAAAGCATAGATTACTACACAGACTGCTATGGATTACACAAGTGAACATGCTCACTGTATTAATCTTTGGAATAATTCTATTGCGTCAGAAGTGTATCTTGCCTGGAGTGTTTAGCCAAGAAATATTAACCTCTCCATCAAAAGGAAATTTCTAATGGCTCTCCTGACTGATAAAAGAATCATTGTAATTGTACTAGCTAAAAGCTATTGAAGATACAGACCCACAGAAGATATTCCTTCCTGTAACAATGCAAGTTTACTCAGTTTTGTCCAGTGCGTTTTATTTTAACCATTACATTGTTCAGGCTAATATTAAATATTCTGAGAAGTGATCAGCTCTCCACTTGTTCTCCCCTCAGACGATACATATCCATGTCCCTTCAGGGACAACATAAATCAAACCCGCACCATTCCTGCTAGCCAGTGGCTTCCAAGCAGAACAGAAATTAGTGTCCTCAAATATGGGTAAAAAGACAGAAAAAGAGAAACTGAATGCAAGGATATATTCATATTCTTAAATGGATTAATTAAAGCACAATCTTCATTGCCCAGGGTAGTAGTTACGTGTGTGTTAACTTGATTCTGATCATAGTTAGACTGATGTGACTGACCGAAAGCAGTGCAAGTATTGTCAGAAAAGGCACAATAGCTATTTATGACAATGTCAGCTACTGCTTTCATTTGCTGAGTTCTCAACTGGCGACCCTTGCTCTGTACTTAATCCCAAAGGTTCAACTTCCTTAAATATTTATTTCTAAAATATTAACATTAAAAGAAGGGACAAAAATCTGTGAAATGCGTCCTGAACACCTGTAGGAAGGGAAATGGTTTAAAGACTGCAGTAGCTGCCAATAAATTTGGAACAGAGCACTTGAAAGGCTCATTAATAGAAGGGCCATCCAGGTCTCCAACTGCAAGTAAAAAGATAACATGTTTTGGCACAGGCTGGGGCAATGCTGTCCAAAGCAGCCGCAGTGTAATGGTAGCAGTGCATAAAGTGGAGGTAATGTGCAATGAGACATCAGTGCCATGACTTACTCAGCTCTGAAACGTAGGACTTCACCTTTGGAGGTGAAGTGGCCCCAAACTTGGACCCTCCTGTGCTAGGTAGGTAGCCAGGGTTGCAGACCACATGATGATGTGCAGCTTTATGCCTTTTGATGTCATCATTCTAACTTCATTGGAAATCGCCTTCCTGAATTTTCCCCTCCTCTATATACCCCAAAAGAGGGATACAGTTTTCCTGCACACACTAATTGTCACCTCCTAAAAGAACCCTCAGGAAAAAAAAACAGTTTATTGTACATTTTCCAACTGAAATAATGCAAAACTCAGAAAACTCTGAGGGTGATATGTTTTTTCCATACTTCTTTCCTCAGAAAAGTTTCTAACAGTGCAGAAAATAGCCAAATACGCTCCATGTTAATGATGGACAGGTTTAGGTGGCTATGGGAAATCCTATTTAACTGGATTGCTGAAAAGATAGGGAAAAAAAAAGAACTTCTTACAGAAGTATTGTGATTTTTTTTCCATCTTTATTGCAGGAATCACTTATGTTAATTGCGCATAGACTATGCAAACCTTCAAATATTAATATTAACATAAAAAAGAATGAATTCTAAATTAGGTGAAAATGGAGGAAAGTGAAGTTCTTCTAGCATAAGAAATGTGCATTTTTCACCTTAAAAAAGATCTGAAGATGGCTATTCGAGTATATAATAAAAACCTTTAATCCATTCCATTTCTCCCGTATAACCAAGTGACCTGGCTTTCATCTATACAAATTCAACCAAGTATGGTTCTCCTGTATAACCAAGTGACATTTAAGGCCTGCATCTATACAAATTCAACTGGCAAGAAGCTGCTGATTAAATGCCAGGTTTTCTAGGAAATAGAAGAGTAACTTCAGCACTACAATGAAGGAAAGAATGGTAGGTTTTGCTGTAAGTGCTTCAATAAAATCAGGAAATCACTCAGAAAGAGGAGCGGGTATAGTCTAACTGGTGAGAAGAAGAAAGAAGAAGTGGGTGGAACAAGAGAAACAGAAGAGTTTGTGAAGGAAATGGATTCTTATGTTAAGTTATGGCCATGGCTCAAATGGAGGGAGGCAAGAGAAAAATTTATTCTCTGGAGTGAACGGACAACCCTGACAAGAGTGGGAGGAAGGAGTTTACTTCTGTAAGATGCATCTTTGTCTTCCTGTTACAAATGTTTTGGTTATATGGGAAACGGCTCAATCCTACTGTCATTGAGGGGAAGAGAATTGGTAGAGACTGCTACTACACTAACCACCATAGAGCAAAATATAGAAAGGGTCATGTTGCTCTTGGAGCTGAAAATATGGATAAAGACCTTCATATTTACTTCTAAAAAACACTTTATTCCAAACAAAACTTAGTCTGAATGCAAGAGCTAATGGAGGAGACAGAAGAACAAATCTATATCCAGAAAAAGATCAAAAGTAATGGAACTGGTGTCCTGGTCTTTCTCAAAGCTTTTTGGCTCTGATGGAAAATGTAATTCTTCTGTTTCTCTGGTTCTTCTTCTTTTTTTTTTTTTTTCCCCTAAAGACTAGCATTTTTTTCAGGCCCCTTTTCTGCATGTGACTCACATCCTAGCTCCTTATTTTTGATCCTTAATGTCAGAGTCTTATTTACATTATTAATACCATTAATTGATTGCCCTGTTCAAGGAAATTTCAATACAGTACAAGCAACACCGGGAGGTCTATGACAGCAAGTCTGCAGCAGGGTAGCAGAATAATCCTCTGCTGACAAAACCTCTCCTATCCCTTAATGCTTTAACTTGGTCTGCACCTATGCGTTTTTTCTGATGAACGCACACATCACTTGCATGAAATATACGTAGGGAAAAAAAAGCTGCTATTGATGCCTTCTCTTTGAAATGAAATCCCACTGCTTTCATCCTGGAGGTGACAATCCCTTCTAGAAATATTTTCCAGACCCTCAGTACCTTTTATAGGGACTTTATGGCTGTGACCCCTACTGCACTTTAATGTCCTGTGACTATCCCTTCATAACACAGACCCCAGGCATTTGGACTCAGCTGTCTGAACACGTGGATGACCTGGCCAGTTGCAGTCTGCTTTTTTCCTATCTTTCTTTACCTTTTTGGAAACAACCCTTCCTTTTCTCCATGTTCGTATCAGTGCTTGAACCAGAAACTGCTCGCAACAGTACAGCATCTCTTGGAAAGACACTAATAATTGTTAAGATGAAGGGAATGAAGCAAGCAAGCAAGCAAACAAGCGTGTGTTGACAGGTGCATGTAATGTGGCAGTTTAATGTTACGGTTTGGGAACATAAACTTTGTGAAAGGAGGAGGGAAGAGCGGGTATTTTTTCTTTAAGTTGATCCAACCTTAGAATTTCCTGAGCTATAGAGACTTTCTTAAGAGCAGATATTTTCTTTTTGGATTTTGAGCCAATCTGTAAATTATTCAGAATATGTTTCAGTCTTGTCTCTGTAAGAATTTCTTTGTCTTCTGAATGCAAAATATATTCACTACATATGAAATATAGTCTATTGAAAAACATGTCACTGAATGTGCACAAAGAATGATTATCCATTTCACTTAATATTCTTTTACAATAGCAGAAGATGATGGAATGAGAAATATAGTAAGATTACCAGGATGCTTGAAAAGGAACTTGCTCCGAGACAAAAGTTCATGCAAGAAAGATAAGAAGGAAGAAAAAGAGAAGAACTCCTAATGAAGTTTTCTAGTCAAAATGCCAACATAACTAAGTAATTCAAATTTCAAAAATAATGCACCTTTTTCACCTGGTTTTGGGCATAAATATCTTTGCTGTGTTGTAAGTATATCATCTGCTGCCTGGAATCTGGTGTATGCAAAGAAATACTGTCACCATAGCATAACTTCACTGTGAGCTGTTTGACTGAAATCACATTTGTCCTCAAATATAGGTGCTTTGCAGTGACTGATAAAAGAAATTCCTGCATATAGAGGTTAAGATTATACACGATTCTCTGTTGAAAAGCTCTATATAAAGCCAAGCTATTCATGTCTGTGTTATGAAAAGCATAATGTCACTTCTTCCAATGAGATGAAGCCTCAACTAATGTCCATCTAAACCAATAACAAAATATAGCATATAAAGGAAAGTACAGAGCAGATTCTTAGAGTTCAGACTTCATGCTGAGCGGTTAATAGGAACAGGTATCAAGGGCTTCCTAGAATTACTTTTTTTCCCCCTTGATCATTAAGGATATACCATATTATGAGCCCATGATGATGATGAGGCAGGTGGCAGTATAACAGGGCCAGTCTGTCTAAAAGGTGGATATAGCCATTAGCCAGGATCACAGGTTCTCCTGCAGGCCCTGAGGTCTTGCATTTCTAGCTTTGTTGGGGCCCAGCTTCAGGAGGAAGGTGGAGAGCTATGACCTCCTGAACTAAATGATATTTGGTGGCTTGTGCACTCCTGTAAGATATCAGAAAGAGGGTTTCAAGTGCATAGCCCGAGGCTTTCATCAATTTATTTATTTGTTTATTTATTTTGCAATAAGGTGCAGGGATAAAAAAAGAGATACCATGTATAATTCTGGTGGTCGGGGAAAGGAAGGACACAATTCATTAGTCATACTCCAAATCAGGCCTCTGAGCATGTATAAAAGTCTGAAGATCTCTTCCAAGGGATATCAGACTAAGGAGACAACGAAAGAATTCAGGTACCTCCAGTTACGAAAATAAATGACTGACTGACTGGTGCCTGTTTAAATTTTAGGTTTGTAAGTCCGTGATCTGTCAAATGAAATCTTACCCTATCTTATCTCTTCTCCTAAGAGTTGTCCAGATTAAACACAATATCCCTGGTGGCTTGGTATTCCTGGTCAATCCTTCAAATAAATCTCAAAAGGCAAACTCCAAATCAGTTTCACCCAATGTGGGTTTAGTGTGCTCAGGCAGTCCTTCAGCCTAAGAAAGGAACAAGTTTAGCCTGGGGTCATAAGACAATGTCCCTTTTCAGATCTCACAGATGCATTTACATGAGATGGGGTGACAGGAGATGATACTCATACCAGAAGAGGTCTCAGTCAAACTTTGTGCTAATCTTTAATACAGATTCCTCATTCACAAATGTTATTTCCATCTTTCTATGGAAACTCTCTGTACGTATTTCCTAAAATTGTGGTTTCACCACATTTTTTTAAAGTCTTGAGTCTCCTTGCCGTCTTTGCTTTATGCATGCTTTGCTCTGAGGTCGTGCCAAGCTCAGAAATGACTAGATTAAAAAAAAAAAAAAATTTTTTTTTTTTTAAGCAAAGAGGTTTTTGGTGCTGGTTATGATGCAGCTCATGAGAAGCGTGGAAGAAGGTGCAGAGGGGTTAGGCTAGCAGAACCAGGTTGGATGTACTCACTTTATCTGATATATCACTACCTGAAAAGACTCTTACCTGGAGTCTCTACTCTTGTGCAAGCCATTGCGAAGATTGCCCAAGCTGTGACTGAAGATGTTACCTGAGCACAGTGACACTGCATTCTCAGAAACAATGGCAAGGTTTTAAGATGACAAATTTGCATACTTGTGTCTGAATGCAGAATCTGCCTTTCATTATCTTGCTCACAGGTGACATATTAAAGAGAAAACATCAGCATAAACTCAATGGCTCATTGTGAATTTGTGTGCCTGGTAAGCAGGAGCCTCAACATTTTACTTGTCACTTCAAGTGATTTGATATGGAAGTAAAGGTGGAACTCCACAATGGCATTATCACAGTTATTCGTATTGACTTAAATGACTATTATCATAATAATCATCGTTCAAACACTAAGTGCCCAGTCCTGATGTATTCATTAACCAAGATTTGCAGACAGTACTGGTTTGACCCTGTGTGCTCTGTCTCATTGAAAGTGCATAAATTACCCTGTAACTTATTGTTATTATATTTAAAACTTTCTTCATATGTTCAGTACATTTCTTGCAGTGCCTATTTTTTTAATTTGTTAAAAGCAAAATCCCATAAAAATCCTTCAATTTATAAGCATTGTGTAGGAAGTCGTCCGTTCAGATATTAAAATACCAAAGAGTATTAAAAATGCACATTCACATTCTACTTGAGAGCAGAGCATTGGCTCTACAACACTAAAAATGTCTCCGTCTGCAACTGGTATCATCATAATAGGGTTTTCAATTCTTTCAGAGCTAGTAGTAGTAGCTAGTAGCTAGCAGTAGCCTAGATATTCCATTCCCCTGGCTGACACACATGAAATTCCTGTCCAAGTCTCAAAGAATAAATCAACACTTACCACTCTGAGGTCGAATAAGGACACAACACGGGACATATTGTTCTTCTTTAGAGTTTCCTCCGTTCCGTGTACAGTCCCAGGCTGCCTGTCTCAACTCTTCCTGTTCCCTAACCCTACAGTTCTTCTGAGTCCCAAACAAAGGATGCTCGATGCAAATAAAAAGATGGGCAGATAATGATATCTTCTAAATATTTGGTATGGGTGGGATTTTCCCCAACAGCTGAATTAGATAAGGCACGTTGCCTAAAGCAAATGCCCCTAGGGACCAACTTTGAAATAAATGACAGCCAGCAGAAAAACTTTAAAGCACCAGAAGACAATAAAAGTCATCAAAAGTAGAGAGAACCTCTGGCAATAGTCACTGGTTTGACCTCAAATCATGTGTCCTGGGTCCATCTTTTCTGTTATAGCAGCTCCACGAAATGATTATCAGGACTTTAAGGATCATCCAAATGTGGTATGACTAATAAGAGGAACCAAGAGGGAGAGACATGGAGGATAGAGAGAGGAATAGGAAAGAGAAATATATGGAAGTCCAAATTCCTGTTTCAGTATAAACAGAGGTAGTGTGAACCTCTTGACCTTTTGAATTGCCCACAATTGATAGATATTAAATACCTCTCAAAGCACTGGAGTACCACGGTGGTTTTCTTTTGCATAATTAAAGGAAGTTTGCATTCTAATATCCTGATCCGCAGTGGTGTCACAAACCACTGAAACTCTAGGAGCAAATTATGCAAAATGAAGGTGTGACGCAGCTTCCTGATTTGGTCATTTTGCGCTCATAAGCTACGTATGACAAGTCTCTTAACATCATACATTTATTTAAGTACTACGTATGAGGAAACGCTTAAGGATGGAATGTCATCCTTGATCATAAATTGCTTAATCCTCTAATTTAAGTCATCCCACGTGTATGATCCCAAACTTCCTCCAAAGTTTTTGCCATCGATCAGAAGGAAGTAGTCAACATACACAGGAAGTGATCATACTACCAACTACCAAAACAAAACCGGCTTGCAATATGACAGTCTCATAGGTTATTTATGCCATACAACTCTGAAAAATAGAGAAAGGCATATTGATGAAGAAATTCAAGATTTAACTATTTTTGATCTTCTGTTTAAAATAGACTCACTGTGTCTTCAGGCTATTGGCTATTTTGATCCAAACAACTGGCTTCCTGAAGTTGATCATGCTGTTGTTTTCCCACCTGGGGCTGAGTTAGAAAAAAATGAAATAGCCAGTAAAGTCCTCACAGTGTGCAACTCTCTGAGTGATTAACAGCAGAAGTGCATCTTCTTCTTTGGGTCCTAAAGAACTCTAGGGACAGGACTGAAAAGAACTCTTAACATGAAGATATTGAATTTGCCTGTGTGATTGCTTAATTTGTCAGAGTAACAACTAGAAATCCAGTACCGTGAAAACTGCTATATAGGGTTTTTCCCCCGCCATCTTCTTCCTTTGAATCTACATATAGTACAATTTAGTGGTCAATCTAGGTAGTCCTACGCTGTTGTTATATTTGTGGTAATTGCTTTGAAGTCTCATTAAAAGACATTTTTATGCTTACGTGATGGGTCTAATAGATGTGAGTGGCAGGTCAGCAGCTAAGGACATCCAGCTAGAGAAACTCAGCTCCAGGGAAACCAGATTAGGAGTAAAAGACATCTACTGTATAAATGCATATTCAAGCAGAAAAAATAATGAGCATTTGTCTTCTCTCTAGGTAGACCTGCTCCCTCTTAGGAGAGTTTTTTTTTTTTTCAATCATCATTAAAACTTCCTTTACACATTGCAATGGCAAATCTTACCTGGATTTGATGCAACCACAATTATGCAAACACCTCAATTAGCAGCCACAGTCAAAAGATGAAAGAATAGAGTGAGTAAAAAAAACAGCTGCTTTCTTGAATTTGCCTTAATTACTTTATGAGCAAAGAGTCAGATTCTTAAATGTGGCTGGCATTTCTGAGCTCTTTGGCCCTGGAGTAACCAGGGAGTTCCTTTCATCTAGCTACAGGTGAGACCCCAGAGAGATACCAGTGTGATGTTGCCCTTCTCCACTTCTCCCTGGTCCAGGAGTGTGGGATGCAGGATGTGGGCAGTTCAGCTGCCTATGTAGTGTTTGAGGCTTTGGTCATGTCTCTTGACCTCCCACTTCTGCTCTAGGAGGGTGTGCGGATGGACTTGAGTCATATCTATGCTTGTGTTTCTCATACTCTCCCGTTTGGGTGCCTGGATTACCTTGCTTGTGTCGTGGTTGTCCCTCAGTAAAATTGTCGCGCTCTCTGAGCTTTGTCCTGTATCTGGGTTCTTTCATAATTAAACTTAGAACCAAGGATCAAATCATCCTCATCCTCATTGCCTTCCAGAGGCTGCAAGGCAGATCCTGAAGCCAGAGGAGATTATCCTTATTCTCACTACAAAACCCTTACGTCCAGCTTGTGATTCGCAGCATCTTCTTAAGTATTTCCTCTTTACACTTAACAGAGTAGAAACAGCTGTTTCTGTTTTCTGATGACGATGTACCTCACATATGTTTGGAAATTCCAGATGATAAACAAATAAACAGACCTTGTCAGCTATGTGAAAAGTTTGCTTGCTTAAGCAGCAATATAGTATTGGCATTTTTGCAGAAGAACATATGAATTCTGATGAAAATTATCCATTTTATGGGAAGAAAGATGCAAAAAAATTGTCATTGCAAACTGAAATTGAGAAACAAAAACAATTGCATTTTATTTCCACTCACAGTGTCAATTTAGTGTTTAAAAAACACATGGTAATAACATTCCTCTTTTTTCCAGACAAAACAGTTCTCTCTGTTTTTCTTCTAGCTGCTCCACTTTCTAGTTATCTCTGTCATTTGTCTAAAAAACAGATCCCTAAAAACATCAACAACTGTGTAAAATTTATTAGACAGCCTAGGGAGTCATTCTGGATTTTGTTCACATTCCAGTTTTGCTCTGAGTGAAGCTGATGGGAATTTAACTAATAATCTCAACAGGAACAAGATCATGTCCTTTCAGTGGAAATGTCATGACCTTCTTCCATAAACTTGCTAATGTAGAATTTGTTTTCTTTCAGACTGTGTATGCATATGAAAACTATCCTGAGAAAGAAGTGGATTGGGAGAGCTTTATTCTCTTCTTTTTGGTAAGTGACTGTCAAATGTGTCTCTGTAACCTAGTGTGGGTTGGGATTCACTTATTTTTTTAAGACCCTCTGCAATTTACACTGCTGCATCAGTGCTCTTAGTGCTTACAAGTACAAAGACAAGAACAGAGCCAGTTTTGCTGTCTACCTGGATGGACAGAGAAAAAGAATATTGAAGGAGTTCGTATTACAGATACACAACAATTAAGGGATTTTTAGTAGAGCACATGATTTTTTAAACAAATTCATAAATCTTCCAAAGTTTCAAAGATATGTGTTTGCCATTTAGGCTTTTCACCCTTTGATAAGTCTTAACAAAATGGTCTCAGTGTTGCTGCAAACCCTGGATTTAATTGCCGTGAAAGTGTGCTGCTGTGCTAGTTTAATTTCCTGCATGTGAGAAGCAGAAAGGCAGGTGATACTTACCCATCTTCCTTGCATGATAGTGAAGAATGACCAGGTATGTTCCTACTTATAGTATCAGTCCTGATGGTATTTGTATGTTCCATACAGCACTACTCAGAATGATGGATTTTTCACTTCAATATCTTTATTTTTTTAATGTCTGAAGGAGGTGCTTTGGATGTTATATCTGACAGTGGGAACCTCTGTGTGTAAACATGAAGCATCTTGAGGAACTCTCTAGAGTCTGGACATGGTGCTGCGGTTCTGTCAACACGGCTATGGTGGAAAAGCTGAAGAAGATGGAAGTCTAAAGAGGCCATGTGAAGATAGGCAGAAGATGGCCAGGGCCTGAAGAAGAATTCTAGTCTTGAGAACTGGAACAAATCCAGCTAGCTTAAAGATAGAGTAGGATAAGGATTTAGTAGGTACTCTCTTGTGTACAGTCCTTCATGCCCTCATATGTCCCAATATTTATAGGTGCTACCTAAAAGGTGACTCACAAATCTCTCTCTCTTTGCTGTTCACCTTTGGCCTACTGTCCTGTCTCATATTTCTGGTTGTCACTCAGACATCTACTACAATTCTCCAATGCCATTTTGAAGAAAATGTTCTACTTTTTTTCCTCAACCACAAATTTAAATGCTTTTCTACTCCAAATGCATTCCTAAATTTGTTTTTTCTGTCTTCTCCTATCTTCAGGCATGCTGCTTTCTTGGGAACTTCTGTTTGCCTTGGTGCTTTGCCATGTTTTTCCTCATAGTGGGTGCTACCTCCACTTTATCGTGAACTAGGCTTCTTCCTTTTTATTGTTCAGATACCTCTTTAAAACATTTTTCTTTTCTCCATGCAACATAGGCCCTCCTTTGCATCAAAGCTACTAGTCTGTCTTTGTACTTTTCTGCAAATACCTGTTTGACAGCAAATACCTTCAGGCAAATTTCAGTGCTGGTTCTCCTTTCTGAGGTGACAAAGTGTATTTGCTGATGAAATGCAATGCTTTATATATATATATATATATTATATATATATTTCAGCATTTCATATCTTGTTACTATCTCAGAGATGACAAGAGTTCACAGAGGAGAAGCCTTCTCTTGAATCTGGTTCTTGTACACAAGCTGAAGGAGAAAATAACAGTTTTCTCTGAGATGTGGAAGTATTTGGTTCATTACCTCATGAAGAAATATGGGCAAGTGCATAATGTGTGTTCTACAAACAAAAATACATTAGTTACAGAGGACATCAGTAGTTACTTAGGGCAACACATTTCCTTGGACATTTTTAGTACTAGCCCCTCCCTATGCATTTTGCAACTATTTCCCTTTCCTTTACAGGGTGACTGTCTCTTTTTGTATTTTAGATATTCTCATTAAAGGCATTTATAAATCTATATCTCAAATAATGTTATAAGAAAAAGGCTTCCCAAGAGATTCACAACTGTTCTGACATGGAGCATACAATACTAGGCAATTCTACACTCTCAAATTGAAGACTGTATGCTATGTTCATGTCCTACTGGCATTTATAAAATGAGATATCAACACATAGCTTTGAATCAACATCCTTTAAGTTTCCATTTCAGTTTTACTGATATTATTTACCATTTTTAATGCCAGTTCTAGAAAACTGTTCTGAATCACCATGCATTTGATTCTTGGTCTGTTCTTGCCTAAGTAGGAGTCTCACTTGCTGACATAGGAAGTGTGCATTATAAGATAACTTCCCTCAGGAAAATATTCTGTCTGGCAATGATAGGTACTTGATGTCTATCCAAAGTAAGCGAAGCCTTCTATAAAGAAGAAATTGTGTGTGGATGTATTTGCATCTTGCTCTAGATCAGGAGATTGCTTTCAAAATGGATCACCCACCCATCACCACTTCTACATGTCGCACGTCACGTTTCAAGTTGTCTTGGGAGGCTTCAGCTCAATTCCTGAAGAGGTACCCCAGCTGCTCATGGATGTCCTGTCCATGGGACCAGACTGGAGACAAGTAAAGTAAAAACACTGTACATCCGTAGCGTAGTTGTTAAGTCCTCCTTTTGGTTGCTATGGGTGTTTAGATATGACAAACAAAGTGATATGCCCTCTGGGAGCTCCTGTTCCCCTCCACTGACCATGCAGGAAGCCAAAGCTGCCTTGCTCAGGTACAGATGACTGACTTCAGACATATAAAGTTAGAAAAGCTTTATATCCATCCTAGTCATCTAATGCTAGGCAGCATGAAATGCTCCTTGATCTTTTAAAAACAGGCACTGTAATAGACAGGTTTAATAGGTCTTCCTGTTTCCCATATTGCCTTCACAATGCAGAACAAGCTGCTGCTGATGCATTAAATAATGGCAAGTACACAACTGTTCTCACAGAGACCTGGCTGAGTTCTCTCAGAGAGCTCAGTAGTCTTCTGAGCTGCCCAGTCTCACCTCACAGTCACTCCTTAGAAAAAATCGCCTCCCCAAAAGGTGGGGAAGAGCTGTTAGTACAGTTTACAAGTTTCGCATTTACAAAACCTAAACAGCTCTTAAATCAGTACATTATAATGAATAACACTCACATTGTAAACAGCTTGCATTGCTCCCATGTCACCACCCCTGAACTTTGGCCTGTGCTTTGCTCTGCAGACCTGTGGACTCAAGCTTTGCTAACAGCAGCACGTACAAAGCACAAGGCAGCCATAAAACACTCTGCCATAAAATGCTCACATGGAACAACCTGGCCTTTCAAGAGTTAAAAGTAATGTCTTTCGGAGTGCAGGCAAGGCCACCGCGGAGTGCACATAAGGTCATCACTGCTGTCACTGCTCTGACAGGGCTCTGCAGACTCTTTGGGAGAGTCAACAAGTCAAAGCTGGCCGTTGCAGGGCCAGTTGGGCATAGTTGATGGTTTCCATTTTGCCTCCCCAGACAGTTTTCCCTGTCCACCTCTATGAGTTTTCAACCTCTGTAACTTTCTTATGCTATCCTATTTTTAATTGTTTTGTTACTGGTTTGTAGGCCCAGAATTATGACTGTCAGAAAGCACAATCCAGGTCATGGCCGTTGCTTGGGAATTTTCTGGGCACGCCTCTGATCAAAAGACCTTTCAGGCAACCTGTCACTAAAATTGTTCTGATAACTGTAATTTCTATTCCTTGCTCCTTGTGATGAGATCTCTTTTATCCTGTGGTTCATCATTTGTGGATGTAGCATGTTACCTACTTGTAAAAAAAAAAAAAAAGTTATTAAAATCTGGTTATTTTGCCACATATGAGTAGACACTGAATGTATTATGTCCTTATTGCTTGAACCTGTTCTTGTAATGAGAACATCAGTTCTGTAACAGGAATCCTCCGATTAAAATAATAGCCAAGATTTCCTACTGTGGTGTTCCTGGCTGAAGTAATAATACACCCATCTGGCTAGCTTCTTTTAATCTCCTTTGCACTTTGCTTCACAGCCCTTGGAGCAAATAAAGCATGAGAGCATTTGCAGTTCTGAATTCATGTTCTGTATGTCACTAATTTTCTAACAAGTCTGAGGACAATTTTCCTAGCGCCACTTGGGAACTTTCCATGCACTGTTGAAATCTGGGTCATGGCATAGATGTGTCCAGCGGCCAAACTTGTTCCGGTGGCTCACACTGTACTGTCTCCAGAGCTCACTTGTGCTAACGCTGGCCATGACCGGGAATTAAGTTCACAAAACACATGGAGGGAGACAGTTCAACAATCTCACTTCTTCACAGGAAAAAGCTTTTCCTACTTGGTCCTGCAATCCTCCTTCTCTACCTCCTTCTTCTAGTGATATAAGCTGTTCTCCACAATAGGAGTGGTGATCCTACCTCTTTCCTTCTGTGCCAATATACTCACCCATATGGCCCATATCTGTACATACAGCAGCTCTCTTCTCTCCTGCAGAGATGTCTTGTGATGGACATATTATTGATCCTTTCTCTCAGTGTTTTTCCTCCACTGTGTTTTCTGGCACTGCCCTGCTTTTTACTCAGAAGAAATGAATTTCTCTGTAGGAAAGGCAAAAGTTGCAACACTACGAAGGGTAGTTTTCCTCCTGGCATGCTGTGGGTGGAGGTGGAATGGCAGGGGGTGAGTGGCAGGTAAATGGATAAACAAGTGCCCTGCCACCAAGGCATCTGCTTGCTGCAAGGCCTCCAGCTGCTCGCCTTCGCTGCAGCCTGGCACCCTCCAGGAGCTGCTCTCCTCTGAACTTCGGCTTACCTGTGGCCAAAGTCCATGTCACTGATAACCCGTTCTCCTTCAGTGGATTTATGCTGTATAAGCTCAACTGTATTTTTTTTTCCTACATAAGACAGCTCCATACTATTGATATTGACAAGCTTATGCTGTGAATCCTCTGGTAGAAGAATAGCTTAGCTTTCAGCTGACTTAATGTTGGGTAACATCCTATTACTTCACATTGCCAATGAACACTAAGTCTGATTCATGGTTGTTCCTGAGCGGAAAGAAGGTGTTTTTTTTTTTTTTTCAGAGATCTTTTGTTAGCCAGTTACAAACAGGAGGGCACGCACTTTATTCCATGTGAGGAATGTTTGTCTTAATTAACTATGAATTCTCAAAGTTTATGGCCCAAAGAAAAATTAAATAATTACAGCATAGCCTGGCCATTAAAACACTGCTCAAACCCTACTTTTGATAAAGTCACCAGCACTGTTTTGCTGTAAGAAACCCTGGTGATTTCTGGGGAGTTGTTTTTGTGGTTCTCCTGGCAAAGAAATGGTATTTAATGGCTGACTGCTCATCGAGTCATACAGTAAAATTAACTTGTATTAGATGGTTCATCTGTAGGGTTTGATTTTTGATAGTATGAGAATTACACAAGTGGTTGTTTTTACTGGGCTGAAACATGAATGGCACCACAGCTATTACCTGCTCCAGCATTCATGCCAGTAAGCTGTGTGCTGCTCAGGACAAAAACAAGGGAGAAAAGAAGCCAACACTACTGTGATGACATTTGCTTTGACTGATCAGCAGGGTTTAAATGCATGACCTTCAATGTCATAACATAGATTATTTAAATAATATCATCAGCTGGTGGCAGAAAAGGTGTTATGCTTTAGAGATACTGGCAAGGAATGTTTTATAAACCTGTTGAAGCAGAATATTGCAATGTCATAAAAACACTGTGACAGTTTCATTAGGACGTTGTTTTATGTTCACATAATGAGACAATCAATTTTATCATATTTCAGGTCTGAGGGGGAAAAGGAAGAATGAGGTGTTTCCCTGGTGGCGAATCGAGATTTCTTTTTTCCTCATATGGTCCTTTTGCTATGAGGAAAAGAATGTCTGGCAGGAAGTAATCCTGGAATGAGGCCGAGGGAAAGTCTGTGTTATGCAAGACTTGCAGGGAATGTGGAATTGCCACCGGAACAGCACCCAGGTGCCCTCCTGTACTGATGGCTAGCTCTGACCCTCTGCTCTTCATGAGGGGTAACAGGAAGGCAGGAGTTCAAAGCTCCAAAAAAGAGCACAGAAATGCAGAGACAACTGACTCTCTCCTGCAAGCTGGACTAGTAAGACTTTTCGTAGTTGAAAAAAAAAATAGACTACAGCTGCCAGCCTTAGGCACTGCTTAGGTAAATTCCCCTTAGCAACTGGCTTGTATTTCTGAAGAGCCCCAGGAGATTTTATTCTATGAGGATTTATAGCAGAGGCAGCAGAGCTGAAGACAAAAATTTTAATACATCTTGGTTATTTATCATTAATGAGCAGAGGTCTTTCCTCTGATAAAGGCTTTTTTTGGCCAGAGCAGGGCTCAAAAGGGAAGCAAAGGTCATGCAGCTGTTAGGTACATTGCTTCTCTGTGCGTAGTAGGGGCTGAATTGAAGGAAACACATAGCCTTGCCAGCCTGTAATAACAGCTTCCACCTACCTCTCTTGCATCCCCAACTTTCAAGCCCTCACTAGGGGTTTTGGAAGATGGCTGATAGATTTGCAGGTTTCACCCCCTGAATTCCTGAGTATTTTAGAGGGATCCTGGCTGCCATTCCCTGAAGAAACTCTTCAGCTTTTCCTTGAATTGTTCAACTGCCCACTCCTTGAAAACCAAAACAAAAAAAGAAAACAACAACAACAACAAAATCCTCTGTGTGTGTGAGAGCGAATTTCACCTGTCAGGTCATGCCTCATCGGCCCCCCCAAAAAACGGCAACATAGTCAAAGCGTACTAAAACTGTAAGCTATGGGCAAGTGCATCAATTGAAAGCTCTCAAGAAGTGTTCATAAACTGCAGCAGCTGCTGTGAAATGCAAAAAACAACAAAGTTATACAAAGCAGAAGGTTGGCTGACATAATTGCCAGAAAACCATCTTCATTGATGAAATCTGCCAACAACAGGTGATGTAAGAGCTGGCAGGGAATGAGGCTGTGAATGTGAATATGATGTCTGGCAATATTTCTTGAGAGAAATTCACAGCATAGCAGTTGGATCCTCACAGAACACCATTAAAAGGAGAATCTGAAGGATTAACCTGTGCAGTCTGAGTCCTATGGCCAACTGGAAACTTCTCCTATGTGTTTCACTCCTTTCTTCTGCACACGTGCCTTGGGATGGATTGAGCACTCCTACTCATTGGCAATGAGCCACATCACTAGCGTCCTTCAAAACATTCCTGACTCCTCAGCTGTTTGCCAGTGTCCCCAGAGCAAGATTGCAAAAGGTGGCATAAAGTAGGCAGGGTAAAACAAATGAGTCTATGTCTCAAGTTACTGCAGTGCATGACCTGTCATATAAATGCAAATGCACTGTCATTTGTGCTATGAACTCTAGTATTCTCGGGGTGAGTGCACATTCCTGTCTGTCATCCCTGCTGTGAGCGGGAGGCAGGGAGCTGGCCTGGAGATGGAGCTTGTCACGGCCGTTTGCCTCATGGCCGAGAGAGCCTCTCCCAGTGCTGGCAGAGCCCCTCTGGATTACAACAATCATCAGATGCATTTGCAAAAAAAAGAGTGTGTTACCCTTGTCTAGAGCAAGACCGCTGCCTGCCAGTTTACCCGTGCTCTTGGTCTCACTCCCTCAGAGCCATTTGAAGTTCACCCCTATGCAGACTTCTTCACTTTTTGTTGCCCGTTGTACCCAGCTGTGTAAAATGCCAAAGCTGCAGCTCTGTTGCCAGGACATCTCTCAGACTGGCCTCTGACTGGAAGAGCCTGTCATCTGTCATCCTTTCCCCTCATTGGCATGCACGAATCTTGTGCCGCACTTGGCAGCTCTTCTTGTTGTTTCTGGCCACCTTATCCCGGGAATAGTGCAGGGCAAAAGCTGCGAATCCCAGCAGCCCCATACAGAGCAGGCCTGCCCTGGACGAGAAGATCTGTGAGAGGGGCAAAGGCATCCTGTGAAGGGGCATTCAAGCCTTTGCTATCAATGCCACTCAGGAGAGAGGAATGGCAGGGCATGTAAATGAAATTCAAGGACGGTGAATCTGTGTCTCTGGAAGCAGGGTTTCTACTCTCTGTGTGGTAAGTAATACTGGTCCTGTTGTCCAACTAAATGGAAAAGGAATCAAGTAGAAGTTTCCATGGGAAGCAGAAAGTGTATTGAGAATGAAATGGACTGAAGGATAGAGCATCTGTCTATGAGTTTGCCAATGTATTCATAAACTACAGCGTAATGCCTAAAAACCTAATGGGTTTTATGAAATGAGATCATAGTCCCTATTTGGGGAAAATGCAATCACAAACTGAAAAAATAGCAATGACCATACTAATGTGCCTTACTTTGCAGGTGCAGCAGAGAAGCCAGAGAGATATCCAGCATAAGGCGATCCAAATGTCAGCCTGAATATAGCTCTGCAGCTGGGTAGGAAAGACAGGAACAGTGACAAATACCTGCCATGCATTTGTTCAACTGCTGAATGTCTTCCACAACAAAACACACATTTCCACATGTCCACCCCAGCTATCTGCCACTGTGGCCAGGGCTGAGGAAAGGACTGGTGTCCTGTGACTCCTGAGAGCGGTATGTGGAGCTGCATGTATGTCTGGGGAATTTTTTCCACCCTGACACAATTCAAAGTTATGAACCATTCTGATATTGGAACAGTTAGGCACAAATAAATGTCATCTAGACAGAAAATGAATTGCCTTCAGCTGGGAAAGTTCCCTTTGGACTGAGCCACGTTGTAAGTGCATTGGAGCTGGAACTGTGCACGCGTGTACCTGTGTGTACCTGTCCCCACAGTGAAGTGGGGACTTCAGTCCTTTCAGATGTTGAACAGACATCTTTCAGTAGTACTAAGGTCACTTTGAAAAACAGCTGATAAGCAATCAGAAAAAATCTTTCTGCAGACATAATGTTATCTAGAAAGTCTTGCCTGTAGACAGCAGGTATCTTAGGAACAGCCTTCACCTGAAAGGTTAAAAGTTTGTGACACACCTCAATCAGTCCAGCATTTTTCTTTAAATCTTATTTGTATTTTACTTCCCATGCCAAGATAATGTCAGTCAAATTCAGGTTAATATAACGCTTTTTTTGGGGGCAAAGAAGCAGGAACATTTGAGCTGCTTGTAAACATATCAAACAAGATGAGGCATTTTTCTTCTGAGAGGAACACTCACTTCAGCTGATGTAGGTAAGAACACTGTAGATTAAAGTCATGTTGTTCTCTCTAACATACAAATCTCTCTGCCAAGGAAGTAAGAAGTGCCCTGTTTAGCAGTTACTTCCCTCCTTCTTGCTCGGATCTTAGAAAGTTCCAGGCACCACTGTGGAAAACCTTGCACATTTTAAAATACCCCGAAAATAGCTGAAATGGAAAACATGATAGAGAAGAATACAGATTCCCTCAGGATGTCCATTTCTAAAACAATGTTGACGACCTCTCCAGAATCCTGTACACGGTATTGAGAATGTACACCTCTGAGAGGATATTGCAGAACTGAACAAGCAGAAGCTCGTCCAGTGATGGGAATGAGCAAAGTGAAAATGAAGATTGGAATTATTGACACTAGAAAGGAAAATAATAAGGAGGAACATAATCTACAAAGATCTACAGATGATAGATATGGAGCATCGCTCCTCACACAACAGTAAGGGAGAACTAAATGAATGAAAAGACAGCAAACAAAACTTTCAAAAGGAAATACCTTTTTCTCACCATGAATAACTGAGTTGTAGCATCACAGTAGCCAAGAACCTACAGAAAATGAAAAATCATTGAACATTTTTTTTTAAATATCACTTTGTCTCTTCTGGTAGTACCTCTCCATTGCTCAATACATTTAAGAAAATGAAATGAAAAAATATCTGCAAAGACACTATAAGCACCACATCCCACTTCAAAGCAGTGTGTTTAGAACACTTGGGATTTAATATCTTTTTATTTTTAAACACGTCATTTTTATTGCTGTAAGGATAAGCAAAGAAGGCTGAGGAGTGCCTTGTGCACAGTGAGAAGCTTAGCACAAGGTGTCCTATCTGAATCTGGAGTGATTTTGTTTAGATACTCCATGAATGCACTGAAATTTTCTTAGGAAGGTGCTGTTCCTACAAAAAGTTTTATTTCACAGAATATTCACTAAAGGAAATGTGCAGGAGGATTATTCATTTTACAGCAATTTTTTACCACCAATAATTCATAAATAACATAAAAATGAGGAAAGTGAGAGATAATTATGACCTATTTGTGTGTATGTGTGTTTTAATTAAACACGTAACAGTAAATTATTATCTCTGCCTTGATCAGGGAACTGATGAGAGTTCTCATGTTACTGTCATTTGGCAGAGTGTGTCCTCTCTTTAATTCCAGAAATCTCCATCTTTTTGTGGAAAGCAATATACTAGCATTAGAAGAACTTTTTTTACACAGAGGAGCAATTTCTAGGAGGTAGCTCAGCAGAATTGGCAGAATTAGAGGAGTCTTTACAAGGGCTATATAAAGAGGCTGGGAGGAAGGTGAGACTGTGAGCTTCACTGAGTAGTTAAAAACGAGCATGACTTAGAAATACTTTGCAATTTTTCTTTGTATGGAAAGAGCAAATCTTTCAGAACCTTGTCAAGATTAGAGCCTTGTTGCACTAGGTGCTATGCAAATCGAAAGAAACTGTCACTGCCCTTGAGAGCTTGAATTCTAGACAAAACATGTACAGGATGGGGAAGAAATATGCTATCATCTGACTTTTACAGATTAGGGACTGGTGCATACAGTGATTAATGGAAGAGCTGAAGCTTATGCTTGAGCCAAGAACTGAACCCAAATCTCTAGAGCCCCATTAACCACAAGACCAGCATTCATAATTTCAAACTATATTGTCAATGTAATGGCTGCAGCTAAACAGAAAACTTAATTCCAGGTCTCGAAGGAGTAATATTAAACTGTTCTTTTACATATTATCCCATTAATGGCCAGAGACCACATTTAAGATGGAGGACTCTCTTATTACGGACACTATACAAATCTAGCAGAAGAGATTCTCTCATTGGACTTAAGACAGAATGCAACAGTAGCGTCAGATTTAATCCTATACAATAAAGGAGCTCTTTTTGCTAGTAGTTATGCAAAAGGATTTCCTGTAGTCTGTTCATGGATCAGCTCTCTGGTGGATTATTTCTTATGTGGTCTCTATAGTCCGATCCAAAACAAAATATCTGGCAGGAGGGGCATACTTTTCCCTGTTTTCTGCCTCTTGCAGGCTTGGCCCTAGAAAACAAAGTGCTGGATCACGTTGTATTTGTTCAAACAAAAATCATCTAGCATCATTTCAAAGAAAAATTCAAGTAATGCATTTCCCCAGCTCTCTCATAGCTTCATTTTCAGCTTGTACTCTAAATTGTAGGTGTTGCTGTACTTTCATGTGTAAGTTTGGTGTGCTTCCCTGGGTAAGCCTATCTTAAAATAGAGACTGATAGCTGTATAGTAGACACAGAGACAAGGTGTGCACTTAGTTTACTTGCTGGAAGCTGATATTCTGTCCTATTTGAACAAAATGATGTTTTAATGGAGATCCAACAAAGATTTTTGTTCCTTCTAATGGGCGTCCATGCTTTAACATCAAGTTCACATCAAGTTGAAAAGACTAAGGAATTGCATTTTATAGGTCTCATTGTCTTTGTACAATGTGCTGTTAAAGCACATATAACAAAGTCCATAGTTCAAGATACTTTCATTAGACTCTGAGTGTGCTTTTAGCCATTTATTTGCAAATGGCTTGTACATAAAATTCAACTACAAAAAGGCTATTCTGAGTCAACATTTGTGCTCCCCTGTGCCCCTTTGGTGCTCCCCTGTTAGTGCTTTAAACACAGTTTCTTGTATTATTTCCATCCCATGCTTGTTTACATGATATTTCCAGGCATGGCCATCTGGGCATACTTGCATGACAGCAGGGTGCACATCACGGGGAGGGACAGAAAACTGCTTTGTGTCCTCTCAGCCCTCTCACTCTCCACTTCTAATTACTTCAGGGCATGGCTGGCAAAACTAATGGGTGAACACTGACTAGGCTTTCAGTGCTGAGACCATCAATATGTAATGTGGCTGTTCTTGAAGGGCATCCGACAAGTTGGCTTCTGTCAGTGCTGTTCCTTATAACTGCTGAAGTCCTAAAAATAGACCCCCAGGAGAAAGTCAAAGACACCCTGAAGGTGAACCCAAGAAGTCCTGTGCCCAGAAAGCTCTCCATGGCATGTAACTGAGCACACCACAGCAGCCTGTGCTCCAGGGCAGCTGGGAGGCCTTGGCAGAGCTCTGATGGCTCCTGTACGAACAGATGGTGGCACATCTGGCATCGACTGGTGTTCATGACCAGTGAGCTACAGATGCCACTGCTTCTGCTCAAGCTGTGCCTGGAAATGCTATCTGGCTGGACTGAGACAGACAGCTTAGTCATTTACTTACCTTCAGACGTAGGGCTACCAGGAGTTGGAGCACTGGAACACACAACAATTCCTGAAGCCATGAGCAGCTTTCACTGGAATATTTCTTGGAATACAGTAAGGGCATTTTAAAGAGAAATAAGGTAACACTGCTTTTCCATAGACCTGCACCATCCTTTATATCCTGGGAGAAAAATAAAGATTTGCTATATGACAGAGAATGAGATCCTTTATTCTCTGTTACATGTTATGAAAAAATGCAGCACTGTCCAGCAGTCAGATTTCACCCTGCCTTAGCTATTTATCTCTTATCTAATTCTGATGCTCTGTCTTTCCTAGAATTGTGTTGTATTTTTCATCTTCCAAATATGCTTGCCACATTCTTCAGCCTCTGAGCAGCAAGAACTTTGCACCCTGGCCCCCTGCAGCCTGGCTAATGGTGATATTTTTCCTGAGCGAGTGAAAAATTCAAGTCGGGTCACAGGAGGTCCTATCAGTAGGATATGCCACCAGCGATAGGCAATGAAAACTCATCTCAGATTGTGAAATATATTGAAATGTGAAGATCAACAAAATGCTGGCAGAGAATGTTCTTTGAGGTTATCTTTAGATTGAATCTGCTTGGACTTTTGACACCTACTCAGCAAAGTCTCCTGGCACGCAAGAATTGTCTTATCAAAATGCTGAAAATGTTTAGTCAGTAACTAATTTATTCCCAGTAAAAGCCGTTGCTTCCTGAATTCTCTTCCTCTCTCTCTCTCTTTTATTTTGTGTTTGGATGCTGAACCATAATCATGGAATATGCAGGAGGTGATGTTCTTGGAAAAGAGATATAACTCCTGACCCTGAGAAGAATTTATCTCTCAGTGGAAAAGTACAAATGTTTTCACCTAAATAGTCTTACTATAAATTCTATACCAGCAGTACATTAACCTGCCCATTTTTATACTGAAATGTTACATGCATTTATTTTACACAGATATCACCAGTTGTTTTTCCTACTGCAAAAAAGTAGACAAACTGGTTGTTTTTAAGAAACTTTATAATTATGCATGATATGTATGTATACACAAGCGTGTTCTTGAAATACATGCATTGCAATGCATAAGCAGTTCTCACTTATGCTTCTGTTATTTTTCACTTTTTTTTTGCAACATTTGCATCATATACACATCTCTGCATTGATAAATATTTTTGTGTTGATGCTGAAACATGTATATATTTGCAGTCTTATACTAAGTTTACAGTCCTTTACAGTTTACATAATTTACAGTTACTTATATTAAGTGTACAGTGTACAGATTACAGTCTTATATTAAGTTTAGAGATTAGAGGTAGCATGAGAGTCAACTCAAAATTAAAAATGAGACACTACACACAGAAACAAAGGCCTATCTCCTGCACAGGACATCTAAATAAACACCACTCCTTGGGAACAAAAATTCACATACACGCACATGCATAAATGAGAATACACAGACTAATGCCTACTAATAATATCATACCCTCAGCTGCAAAATGATATCTGTTTTGACAGAATATACATTTATTACCTACTTAGTCTTCATCTCTTTTCTTTACAAACTGAAATTCAGCACCCTTAGAAAATACAATCATAGACTTTCTCCAAAATCCCAAGTCATTCTTTCCTTTAATTTTATTTTTTATTTTAATTTTATTTCTGCAGCTTCTTGTTCCATTTATTTTTTAAAGTCTAACATTTTGTCCCTCCCTATCTAGTCCTTGAACAATTTCAAGACAAAACATCACACAACTAAAACCTAAACAAAACATAGTGTACCTCAAATATGCAAAATATTTAACAAGTAAAAAGGCAAAAAGGACACATCCTTTTCTGGCTGTAAAATCCCAGCAGGAAACCAAAGTTTGTACTTTAGCAGAACAGCCAAAGTGTTTAAACTTCAACCTGAAGGTGTGAACAAGTAGATAAATTTCCAAGGGCAAAAGCAAGCCTGTGCATTCTGTGCTCCTGCGACCTGCTACAAAAGCAGGTCAAAGCACATCAGAAAATTCTCCTTAAATGATTACTTCTGATAACCAGGGGAAAAGCAAGGATGCTAAGAAGATGATAACGGAAAGTCTTTGCCTTTCCATAAGTAGTAAGCTTACTGTCATAGAAAGACTCCCCCTCTAGAAAGAGTTCAACAACACTTACACACATGCTTACTATTGTAAATAATTATAACACAAGAGTTCATCTAAAAAGTAGCAGTAGTAGAGAATGACACCCATACCACACAAAATGTTTCATTCATCATGTATCATATGTGAATTTGGTAGCATTTGAATGTTATGGAATTAAAACAATACAAAACCTTTCAGAGCACAGGGTTGAAGCAACAAAGACAAGTCTTTAAAATCAGTGAATATCTTTACGTCATCCTTCCTCCTTCAGCCCAGCTTTATTATGAACAGGTATTATACCTAGAATACCTTACTCTTCTCAGACATATTTTGTTGCTGTCAGTAGCCAGGAGGATGGATGTTGCACTAGAGCAGAGGGGAAGAGGAAATGAAGGAGAATACCATACTCAGTGGAATTTTTATTGAATTCCCTTCTGTATTCTTTGTCCTTAAAGAACATGGGCCTGTTTCCAGATCTAATCATCAGGAGGGCCTTAGGCCAAAGAAACTCTCTGCATGTGCAAATTTAGACCTGAGCCCTGTGAACTGAACTGTACAGAGGGCTTTGCATTAGTTCCTGGTGTTTGGCTAATATCTTTTCCAGCACAGTAATGAAGTCTGAATTCTTTTCTCCTTCTAATATATTAACCCATCGGGTGACTGGGCAAGCAGATTTTAAAGGCAAAGACAAAATGTTTCTCTAGATAAAAAGAATAAAAAAAAAACAAAATTCCTTGCCAGAATGGGTTTCCTAAGTAGCAAGTACATTATTATTTCATTATAACTCTCGCTCCACTTTTCTATTGTAGTCAAGTTCCCTAAAACTGCTTTTATTTTGTATGTTTGCTTTCTTCTCTATTTCCCTCTTATTTTAATTGATTTTCCCCCTTCCTGCTTCCTTCCCTAACAGAACAGGGACACAGTGCTATTTTACTTTCTGTGACTTTTCCAAATGCACAATATTTGCAATGTTCCTCTTTAGAAGGAAGGGGGAAGTCAACCTTCCTTATTGTGGCTTCCATTAATTGTGCTTGAGCAGGTCACAGGAAAGCTCATGATAAGTGTGCAGTGCTGACTCTATAAATCACAAGCAAAGGAGATGAGCTCTGCTTGTGGAGTATCCTAGAGGGAAGTGATTACAGCAGTAAAATATCACCTTTGCAAGAAAAAATGTGTAATAATAACTTTATGGGATTTCATATTACTGCTGTAACCTAGAGATGAGCCCTCAGGTGCATCAAGGACTTTAATAATGTATGTGTAGGTAGCAAATTTCCCATAAAGAGTCTAGTGAATTGTGGATAATGTTCATTTTACATTCTCAAAGATAACCTATGGTTTTGGGCAGATGTTATCTCATGCCCCAGCCCATGACATTTGATGGGTATCTGCAGGCGCAGTGTGCTGACCGCTCCCCTGAGTATAAGCATTCCTCCTCCCTGCTAACACTAACTTATGGAGGCAGGAGATGAAGCATATTTGTTAAAGGCATACTGGTATGGAAGGAGCTAAACTTCATGTCAAAGGCTGCACAGCTGCTACCATGAAACATTTCTGTATTCTAAATCAAAGGTAACTTTGTACTGGTATCCCTTTCATGTCTAATAAATAAGACACACACATGAGAGGAAAATCTGCATTCCTAAAAATATTTTGTGTATAATAATGCAATAACCATTAATGCAGACACTGGACCCTTACACTCTCTGCTTCTGGGTGAGTTTTTTATCCACAGGATTCTATGTGCCCTCTCTTTCACTTCCCCAGACCAGAGTGGAGCAGCTCTACCAGGAGGGATTAAATATTCACAGGAGAAGAAGAAACATTCACACTCAGCCCAGCCGAGGCATTTAACCAGTAGGTCACCCTAAAAATTTGCTCAAACAAGAAATTATCCATGCAGTGGGATGTTAGAACTTTTTCTTTTAATTGACAGCAGTGTAGGGACTTGTATTATTAGAAAATAAATCTCTAAAGGCCTACATGAAAGGGAAAACTGCCTCCCTCTCTCTGAAACATCCCCAGGCCTCATTTAGAAAAGTATTCATCCTTTCATTGATTTGGAGCCAAGATTTTTATGTAATTCTCTGACAGAAATATTTTGTTCTAACTGAAGTGATTTTGGAAGACACAATGTCCAAGTGTGGCAAGACTGTAGGATCATCTTACAGTCTTTTACATTACTTTCAGATATGGGCACACCTTGAATTTCTGTATCTGTATTCTGTATTTTCTTGAAGCCTGTCAACTCAAACAATCTCCTACCTCTTCCTGCTGGGAGTTCCTCAAACACTACAGTTGCCTGTTTCAGCCAAACATTTCCACATGTACGCTACTCTGGTCATTAAAGTAGTGGATTTTTTTTTTTGGTCAAACAAAAAAGAAGATATAAGTAATCAACTCTGTGAAGGAATTTATGGCTGAAAATATAATGCATTGCTTCTACATGAGTTAACAATTTCTTCTAAACTACAATTTATTTATTTACTTATTTATTTGTATAGCCGCATTTGGAAATACAATATCAACACAAGCAGATGCTACAGATACAAACTGAGATGGAGAGAAAGTCCAAATCTGGAATAGAACTAATCACAGCCATTCTTGGTAGGCAGGTCTGCCAGAGAATATATATCTTGGCCTTAAAGCCTTCTGCTTTTAGGAGAATATAGCATATATTCTTAGACCAAAATTATATTAAAAAAAAAATCCATTTGGCTATTTTTAAATGACATAACCAAAAATTCTGCCAACAGATTCTTCTTTTTGCATCTTTTTATATTACTACATAGTTCAAAATATCTTCCTTATAAAACTAAAGAAAGTTTTTTTAAAAAAGGTATTTTTTAAGGATTTTCTTTCTGGATATATTATACCTGGAGAAACGGGAGGCTAATGCATGCTTCTGAATAGTCAGACCAGGTCCTGGGAGAAGACTAAAACTTTTTGCTTGGGGTTTTCTATTTGTTTCTTTACTGAGGATCATAATGAGATATTTTCCCAACAGTTCAAAATCCATATTTGTGTAAATTTTATATCATAAGTTATCAAATATAACAAACTTTAGAGATTTACCAAGCTCTTTGTACTCTGTGCTTTGCAGGCAGCTTTTGTCCTTACCTCCTTCTATGGACCTCGTTGTGTTTATTAATCTTAGTTTGTCATCCTGAGGTCAAATTACACTTACGTGGAACTGCACTGTTAGGCCATTTGGAAATTATAGATAAGGAAACACAGCAGGACATAGGCTGAATGGGATTTTTCACCAACTACTCATAAGCTCCAGGCTGCATGCTACCAGCCAACTAATTTCCAAGTGACCCTTAAGACATTCTTGAAATGAACTATTTCAAACTATTCCTTTGCATACATTGCTTCTGTTATAATCATGCAGTCATGTTCAGTCAACTGCCAACCTCCTTCTCTGGAGCGTTTGAGACTGGCCATCGGGCATGGTTGATCATCTTGCTTTCTACCTTTGCTCATTTCTTCACCAAAACCCAGATCTAGAGCCAGCCAGGTCTCTGAGCGTCATCTGCTATCCCCAGAGAGAGGCTGCTTCTCTCCAATCAAATTGGAAACAGGAAGGATTTTTCCTTAGGAGGCATTTGATATTTTTACATGAAAGCCTTTCAAATCTTGAGCATGGAATTGTATCAGATATGGAGAAAAAAAGCAAACAGCCCCTCAAGCGGGCCTGACCTAGTGTCCTCTGAAGATGATATCTGTAATACCACTAATGACAAAAACATCTGGACTTCTCTGTATGAATTCTATCTGACTTAAAAAACAGTATAAGGAAATATTCCTGCCCAAAAGCTGCATCAGGCTGTACAGCTCATTGGCACAGAAAATCTGATTGTTTCTTTGAAAAGACTACCAGAAATTTCTGCTTGCAGGTGTCTATGACCTGAGGTATAGCTATATGTAAATAGGAGATTGTATATTTGTAAGCTGCTGAAAAAGATCTAGAAATATAATAAGCAATGCAAACATGAGCTGTGGAAGAGATAATATTTTGTTCAGAACCCCTTTGTGCATAATTTGACCTGAATGCATAGTAAAGATCACACTGAGACCTGGCCAGAGTTCCTCAAACATATTTAATGCAACTGCCCTTTGCTCTGCTTTTCTTCTGCTGCCTCAGCCTTTTCACATATTGCTTCTAGATTCTACATTGCCAAAAAGCATTACTTCTTCCAGCCTACCCCTTACCTTCCCATCACTGTTCCCCTGCCAGAGGTGGCTGCCATCCAGCACAGAGGGCTCAACAGTGCATCTGCAGCTTTCCTACAGTATGCATCTGTCCATGACCCAAAACTGCTTCATATTCCTGTTAGGTATTACACTATTTATTATATTTTCCATCTAAACAGGCTGCCTGTGTCATATGCATTTTCCATCACTGGCAATACAGAAATGACAGGATTTAATATTAGGTGTTTTCCCGAACTCTATTTGATCCTAAGTGACATCTGTGCACCCTCAAAGGCTGCTTTATTTCAAAAATATATTTGATTGTAACTGACCATTGAGGGAAAGGGTGCTAAACTACAGAATCATAGCATCATTATGGTTGGAAAAGACCTTCAAGATCATCCAGTCCAACCATAAGCCCTTCAACACTGTGCCTACTAAACCATTTCCCTAGTGCCTCATCTACACGTTTCCTGAACACTGCCAGGGATGGTGACTCCACTGCTTACCTGGGCAGCCTGTTCCAATGCTTCACCACTCTTTCCAGGTAGAAATTCTTCCTATTGTCTAACCTGAACCTCCCTGGCACCACTTGAGATCTTGTTCTATCAGTAGTTATTCTGCAGAAGAGATTGACACCTGCCTCACTACAAACTCCTTTCAGGTAGCTGTAGAGAGCAATAAGGTCTCCTCTGAGCCTCCTCTTCTCCAGAGTAAATAATCCCAGCTCCCTCAGCTGCTCCTTGTGACGTCTGTGCTCCAGCTCCTTCACCAGCTTTGTTGCCCTTCTTTGGACACACTTCAGCACATCAATGTCCTTCTTGTAGTGAAAGGCCCCAAACTGAACACAGTATTTGAGGTGCGGCCTCACCAGCACAGAGTAGAGGAGGACAATCACTTCCCTGGTCCTGCTGGCTACACTGCTCCTGATACCAGCCAGGATGAACTACTGAATGATTAGGTGAAGAAATCTTCCGGATGAAAACTGTAGAGTACATTAATATTGTTTTGAAATATCACTCTACTAATCCATTTTATACTGGTAGATATTTTGCCTGAATAAGCAAATATGCAACATCAGAACAAAACGCTCACATGAGCTGAGAATAAAAACTGAAGCATATATCATTTTGCTGCACCATTAGGCAGTCACACAGACAGTGGTTTACCTACTGCACAGCTATCTCGGTTAACCTTTGAGCTAACAAGTGAATGAGAGCGGGCTTTTGATTTGTTCCTGAAAGAGTTCAGGACTTTCCTGTTACTACCTCCAAATATTATCATAAAGCTGTGAATAGGATAAAATATTCAGATGTATGTATGAAAATTTTGACTTTTGAACTTTTGCCTTCAACTTTTGACTGTTAATTTCAAGAAGATTCATAGTTTAGAGGTTTCACATTCTATGACGTGATTGAAAATTTCTTCAATGATCAATTTCTGATGGAAAAGATGAAGAAAGATTACTATGGTTACATAAATTTCCTTTAGAATTTTTAAAACAGAAAAACTTTTTTTTCTTCATTATTTCCATTCTATTTCCTATTCTTATTATACCTCTAGCTGGATTAATTTTTGTGTGTTAATAGTAATTACTTGAAAAATACTAGCTTGGAATTCAAATGTTCCTTTTCATTTTCTCTACAGTTGAATATCTATTTTTCCTAAACTTTATGGAGGTAGTCTTGGGATGAAATAGATTTAAAGAAAGATCATGCACCTAGCTGTATATAATAAGAGGGTGACTGAATCATGGTGGTGATACTGTAAACTTAGAAGGGAGGTAATAATGTGCATTAGAGCATTATATTCCCTATCTATTGACTCTGTTTTATTTCATCTGCAAACAAATACATATGGGAGGTGCTAGATCCTGTGAGACTCCTGGGCTGGACACCTTGTCAGGCTTAGCTTTGACAAACCAGATCTGAGATGGCTGCAGACCTGTTCCCAGTCCCTGCCTCTCTATCTTCAAAGTCAAAGTCACTAAGAAAAGTTAATTCCAGCAGCTTCTGCACCCGCAGCACCGTCGTGCATTGGCAACCACTTCTGTCCCTTCCTCAGGGAGCTGAGTGCTCATCACCTTGCAGTTATAGGGAAACACATTGCTCAGATATGTCAGGAGCCAAACTGAGCCTTCACCTCAAAGTTAAACTAAACTGGTAGAGAGGCATTTCCCATGTTCAAAATATTTCAGTTTGGGAAAAAAAAAAATCATGCTGCCAATTTTCTCTCCCTCTGTGTTTTCTGAGTCTAGGCGCAAATAACAAATTCCTTCTGAGCAAGAGTTTCTTTTGTTGTATTGTAGTAAGAGCAAAAAAAAAAAAAAGGCATATTCTACAAGAAACCAAGTTCCCATAAGGGCATTTTTTTTTTTAGTTTTTCATGTCAGTGCATTCTTTGTGGTCAAATGACATTTGACTAAAAATACTGTATTGTCACTTTTTGAAATAAAGCTGAAGAAAATAAACATTTACCCCCTCATCACTGACAAGAATTCTGGTGCTGGTTCTTCTTGTTCCACCTAGATCACCTATGAAAATGACATCAGCGAGAATCTAAAAGACCTGACATCATCACAAAATTGCACTCTACTTTACTATTGTAAAAATACCTCATCATTATTTCTGTGTTCTCCAAAGGAAAATTGAATTTTTTTTTTTTTGGTGCCTGCTGTGGATGCTGCAATGCTATTTTAGTGTAATGCTTTCATGTCTACAGCAGCTGATTGCTTTGACCCTGGAGTCCTTCTTACAGTGCTGCTGACTTGCTGAATCACAGAGCTCACTCATAGCTACTTGCCAGAGAATAAAATGCTGAATTCCCAACTTGCTACAGTGGCAATATTAAAAAAAGTTTAACTCTCTCTCTCTCTCTCATATCTGAGGGATTCAAATGAACATTTCTCTGACTTCCCCTGATTTTTCAGTGATAACAGGACATTGAAGACAGGAAATTCAAATAAGAATCTTACACCTCCCTTAATAATTCCTACTGGTGTGTGGAAACAGTAGAACAGTATGAAATGTCACCAAGGGCAAGAGCTACAAATGGATGGAGTTTCTCAAATCTCTCCTACTTTCAACTCTGAAGATGCAATCTCTGCTTGGCGGTGACTTGACTTCAAAGGTATACAGAAGCATGTTAAATTTCATAGCATTAAGGTTCCTGAAATATCAAAAGTTAAATTTTGGAAAAGCAACTAAATCCTACAAGCCCTGAGTTTGCCAGTCAAGCAATTTAACCTGTTTCCTAGTCCCTACATATCAGAGTGGATGAATCTTTGGCTTTCTGCTCCAGGAAAGTCATGTATTTGGCATCCAACAGCCTTCATAGCAGAACCATAGGACAGGAGAGGGGCTTTCGCCACTGCAAGTCAGTGATGAAAGCACCTTCCCGTTGTGTCAGGTGAAGTGCTGTGCTAAAAAGCAAGGACTGTGGCCTCAAAATCCTCCTGAGGGTCAAGGCTTTTGTTTCAGTGCATTTCCCTCCTAACGATGGCTATAAATTAATTCCTGCACAATGAGCCACACTATCTGCTCTGTGCTGGCAAGGTGAGTCGAAGTTCAGAATCAATCACTGACAGCAAGACCTGCATACACTTGGCTATGTTTGGATACCCAATCCCCCAATAATTTCAGAGTTTTCTTAAACTGTTGAAATGCTCATATCTTCAAACTGTGACAGCAATCTCAGTGCTTTTTACTTCTTCCTTCTCTGCAGTGCAACCAGAGAACAGAACCAGTGTTTTCCTATGATAAAGCAGTGAATATAACCTGAAGGTAGAGAAGTGTGAAAAGTCAGTGGGAAAGAGAAAGGAAGACGGAGAATTTTTTCCAATTATAAGTGGAAAGAAAAAAAATGGATGGAGGCTCGTAGGATTTTCTAAGCATTCTGGCATTCTGACCCCAAATAAATCTTTATTTTCATGTCATACATTTGAAAGGGAATGGACTGATGGGTAATAGCACATTGCTTAAAGACCTGTATGCACACTTTGATTTGCTCTTTTAAGATGGTTTGTTGGAGGGTCAGGGGTGATTGCTTCCTTTAAATAAAAGTACTATATCACATTAACTATCACTCATTAACTCACATTTTCAGCCTTTACTGGGTAGACTCCTCTGAGATGCTCAGTCTCCTTCAGCAAAGCCCACCATGAAGGGCTCTTCCACTTGTATGGGCTGTGCCCCTGCCAGGCTGGCTCAGCCGTGTAGGCTTAACACTCGCTATGAAGAGTAGGTATGGTTCCATGGACTGAGGGTCTACACTGGCTTGCAGGCTGCTCCACGAGCCCAAAGGCACCAGCCAGACCCAACAAACTCATTGGTGGGACCCCCAAGGATGTTCCTCTGCAACTTCATAAGGGAAGCAATTATGTAGATGCTGTTTGTTCACAGGTTGTGTAGGAATAATGAGGAAAAATAAGTTGTGCAATCCTCCCTTCCCTCGTGGGCTGCTAAGAGCATCCCATGGTGCCAGTATCATGATGTAATTTCATTTACATAAGAAACACAAACACACACACGGGAGAGTAAGGCTTCAGTATTCAGTAAATTAATTAGGGATGCAAGGAGACCATTTAAATCAGGTTCTTACCAAGCACTTTTACCACATCAGATGGGTTCTTACTCTCACATCAGATGTTAAGAGAGACTCTCAGACATGAACTGCCATCCAACCCATCATATATTTAAAGCACATGAGCTATTTAATATGACCTGCATTGTAGCTGCATTTGAGTCTAGTGACAGTGCTCAGCAATCAAAATCGTGTGTAAAATTCAAATAAAAAAGTAGTCCTAGTTTTTAAGGCAGATTGAAAATTGAGCTTAAGCTATCTGACAGTAGACAATATACACAAATGTAACATAAAACAGAATTGAGATTTTGATGTTACTCCATCTCAGCTTCTGATGCTGCAAACAACTGCATCCTGTCTAGTTTTAGGGCAATTCCTGAAAGTCTTACATTGTTATTTCTCAGGCAAAGCTCCTGTCAGCTTCCATTGGCTTTTGGGTTTGGGCTTTATTTTGCATGTCACATGATCTCTGATGAAACACGGGTTTCTAGACAGACATGCTTAAAAGGCTATTTTAAGAGATGGAGACCTTTTTTTTCTTGTTGTTAAAGGAGGAAATAGATGGAAAGTTAAAAGAGACAACACTATGCTAATCTGGGATTTACTGTCACTACAAGCAAGCAGCACTATTTTAGGAATCTGATGGGATGCAGGATTCCCTTAGTGTGTTAATTCATTTGAAACAAGTCATTAGCTAACCCTTCTCCCAGCAGGGCAGTCGCACCAGACAATCCTCTTCTCTTTTCTTCTGCACACACATGCAAACAGTGACCCTGAGCTGCAAGGAAAGCCACCCTGATGTTTGGAGGTACAACTGGGTATAAACGGCTCACTAATCTTTTAATACTTCCGCTCACAAAGAGACTCAAGTCTAAATGGCAATGACATGATCCTTCTCTGAAAGGCAAGGGATGAGTCCCTCTCAGCTGCTCCTCACAGGCCTTTCTGCTCTTCCCAAGCTCTGAGTAACATGGTAGCTGGAGAGAAGCAGAGCAACCAATGTGACCTACTCCAAAGCTCACTCTGCAATCTATTCCAGATGTGCCCAGTTAGTATCTATTTCTTACCACATGACCATGCATTGGTATTAACGTGCATTGCGGCATCCAGCAGCTGAGCAAGCTGGAGCAACATCAGGCTTCTCCCGAAAAAGGAAGGCCTGCGTTTGCAGAGGCGTGTGGTCGGAGCGGGGTTGTGCCTTCTGCACACGCTGTGCTGTTTTCCTGTTGTGGGCAGGACGTGCAGATAACGTCCACTCACTGTGGAAGGCTGGGAATGTGCTTGGGGACTTACTACTCTATCTGTATAGCGACGCAATCAAGTGAAAAAAGATATAAGGAAAACCAATGGCGTAGCCCCTGTGAGTGCCAATTCAGATGGAGCCCCAGGGTGACTTCCCCAGAAACATCAGACAGAGTGCATGGGGAAAAGATCCTGGCCAGAACAACCATGCAAACGAAATCAAGCAGGGCCAGGCTGGGATTTAACCGTGTTGCCAAAGCAACCTGCAGCCTGTAAACACTGGAAAACAAGATGGCATACAGTTTGCGCTGCCTTCTGCCAGTACAGAGCCTGTCAGGAAACCCCTGGGAAGGGAAACACGCACGGAGGAGATGTGTGGGGTGGCAGGCATCTCTTCTATGGCAGCACCCCGCCTGGCCAGCAGCCTCGGGCAGGCAACTTAGCCAGGATGGCCACAAGATGCACTGATTCAGGGCTGCTCCTCAGCCCTTTCCTGCCTGCTGGTGGGATCACCATTGAGCAGAAATCTTAATAAACACCTACGGGTACCATGGCACTACCTCTGCGGACAGTGACTGTCTTGAGCACCCCGAGATATTAGATTAGCACCAACCCTGCTATTAGCACGTGCCCCAGCAGATCTGTAACATACTCTAGCAGTGTGCTAAGGCTCCATAAAGGCTGCGCTGAGTGACTCAAACACAGCTGGTGTGTGTTCAGAGAATGAGGCTCATTCCTTTGGACGTTCCTCTTTTACCCTTTTTAATTTATGATGTAAAAATTCATGGACATTCTGTCATCAGCTCAAGAGGGCAATTTCCTTATTCTCTATAAGGCTGAGTTTTTCCTTTAAAAATCGTTATTTTTATCATAATAAGATGAAGATGTTCTTGTTTGTGACACTTTTGATTGAAATTCTAGGGCATATTTAGAAAAAGTCATGCTATCACCATAGTATGACTTCACCTTGATAGATGTTATTGCCTTGTAAAGTCAATGTGACTTTATGCTTCTTGCCACTCTAAGATTCTTCAGAAACTCTATCCTCTAGTCATCTCAATATAGCATCAGGGTCTAAAATACTTAGATTTACCTTAGACAAAGCTCGCATACTAGCTCATATCCTACTGGAAATCTCTGAGTTTATTTTACTTTCCTAAAGAAGCAGAATTAGAAAGATTTTTCAATAAATGTCATTACGCAGTATTTCAAAGTAATCATTTACACTAGGAGTAAAGAAAAAAAATAAAATAGTAAAGATGATAAAGATTAATAAGTTTCACTGAGAAATTGAAATTAGATTTCAAATTTCATTTGTGATCTATATTTATACAGCACCTTTTACTTAAAAATGTCCAGGAATACAGAATGCTCTGTTTAGCAGACAAGAATCATTCTTCCCATAGCCTCAACCTAGTCACCTACACAGGGGAAAGAAGCAGATCTCTAACAGCACATTAGCATACTGTGAGACAGGATGTAAAATATGATGTCTTTGATCAAAATTTTTGAGGGAATTCAGACAAAGGGAAACTAATGACCCATAAAAGAACTTGGCCAGGAAATGAGGCTGACTAGGTCTTCAAAGAATTATATTGTCTTCTTCTGACTTTTCCTACAAAGCTTTTAAATCCAGTCATTCACAAGACATGGTCTGGTTTTCATTGTCATGATAGGCCCATATCTAGTAAGGAAATTGGTATTTCAAAGACTGCTCAACACAGAGCAAAATACAATGCAAAAAATATCCCACAAGTATCTATTTCTATTGTTTCTGTCTCTATTCTCTCAAGATTAATCCTACTCCTATTTCTTGCTATGCCAAAGCCTCTTCTGATAATAATAGTGCAGTTTTGGGCTTTGTGTTTTGTTTCCAGTGCTATTCTGCTGTAGTTAGAAGTATCTTCTTGAATGCATCTGTAAGGGACATCTGCACAACACTGCAAATGAATTTGGCAAGCATAAAAGCAAGTGTCATCTTTCAAAAATCGTGAATGGCATAGAGGTATATCTTATACAGTCTTCAAAGTGTTTTCCAGCACGGTGCTGTCTTTCCTTATGCACATTGGCTGAAATATTCCAAGCACTGTCATTGCAAGAGAATCCTTATGCACATTATTTTGATAGCTGAATGGCGAGGCAATAAAGCATATCTTGGTCTCTAATAGAGTCCATGTCAAAGCTGAAAATAGTAACCTGAAAACATGCTTCCTTGGAGCCCGTATCTGAATCAATGAAGGGTTCCCATTCATATGTTTGGAGCACCTTCCCCACTGAACTGTGAAACTCTGGCTACAGCCTCTGATATTTTTTGGATGTTTAAACTGGAGATCTTTTTTAATGTGCTGGCATATATGCAGTAATATTCATCTTGTAAATTATTTACCTTTAAAATAAAAACATGGCATGTAGCTAGAAGGAATTACTGCATTTCTCTATGGATAATATAGTGAACAAATGTAGAGCGAGTAACACTCTTTATATAGTGTTTTCAATTAAAGTGATTAATGGAATAACAAGATCAGTCATTTGGATGTCCAGTCTCTAAATTAATGCTGTCACCAAATTGTTTTTCTAACCTATAAGACTTTGTAGACAAAGATGCTAAGACTATTTGAGGTAGGAACACTGATAATCTTAGATTTAGTAGCCCAGTTAGATTACTGGAGTGGAAATTGATAATCTTTGCTTGTGAGTCTCTACAAATAGCTGGATCTAATGTCACTAGTGCTTAAAAATAGCCATTTGCATTGATACGCAGAGAAACAGAGGTATCCCTGGGAGCAAGGGAAACTTCCCGGGGCATCCTGTGTGTCCCACACCGAGGGTGACACAGGGATTCCCTGGGTAACGGTGGCAAGAAGAATGTATATAGTCCAGCTTTGCTGCTTTTGAGGAACAGTGTGATTTGCATATTAAAAACGGCATCTGTGACAGAAGACAGTTTCTGTGAAGAATTTTTCATGGGATTTATATCAAAATAGATCACTTCCTTGTGCACTTGCTCCTGAGAGGCTGATATCACACATCTCTCTCCCGAGGCACCTTCCCTATTACAGAAAAGTCAACTATTCACGTCATTTCCTTTCATGCCATTTTTAAAACCATTATTTGGTTGAATCAAATATTTAATTAAACAGCTCTATATAAAAGCAATTATCAGGCTTCCTATGTACAGAGCAATAATTATGTAGTAGCTTAGTAACAGAAGAATGACTAATGAACAACCTTTTCCTGAAATTCTATTTAGAAACTTGTGTGATAACTTTTAAATTGTTCCTTTATTTGTGTCTCAACAACCCTGGTTAAAAACAAGCAAAAGTCATCAGATTTTGGGGAATAATTCTTCTTGTTTTGCTTTGCAAAGGCCAGTGCATCATTCTGCAACGTAATGACATCACAGCCAAAGAGTGTGTGGCTATGGCACTGCAGGCCTACACCATAACATTGTAAAAGAGAGCTTTTGTGAGCAAGAAAATAGTTTCCAGGATATTAAAGGGAAATTGCAGGTTGCAGGATGCGGACTCACCTTGGTAAAATCAGGCTGATAGTACGAAAGCTGAGGCTTCAGTCAAAGCACTCATTTGTCGCAGGATACGTCGTAATAACAAAACCAGATCAACCGGAAACACTCTCTCTGTCATCGGAATAATGAGCACCTTACCCGGACCTCTATCCCTGTCTAAGAAGTTGGGTAATTAATGGATTTATGATTATGGGTTTGAGGTCCTGGTCGAGTTTGTTGACTGAGCATTAAGCTGTTGCAGAGGAAAATGAGAAAGGAGGCACGGGGCTGGGAGGAGGTAGAAGCAGCAGATCCCAGTGGGTGCGAGTGGCTCGGGTGTAGTGCTGTGCATGCCTGTGGCTCACGGTGTCCGTGGAAATGTTTAGCAAAGGAGTAGGTAAGCAATTCAGCCATGCGTCATTTGCTTTATATCCGGTGGCATCTCAGAAAACTCTTCCCTTGGAAACAATTGCTAAAAACACTTAAAGCTGAACAGAGGGTCTTAAAGCAACTAAAAAATTCAAAATTGTTAAGGAGTTAGCAGATGCTCAAAATCTTTCAAAAGTCAGTGATAAGGGCACAGTGATAAAGTCAGTGATATCTTTATTTAATTTCTAGATCCAAAACAACTAACATTCATCCAACCAACATTCATCCATCTCCAACCAACATTCATCCATCCAGTCTGCCAACTGTCCTACGGCCTTTTTGATATACTTTTTAGCCAAAGCATATCAAGGGGATGGAGCAACCATTTTGTTCCCTTCACCTCTAAAGCAGGAAAATCTTGCTCAAGTCCAAATTACTCCAACATGTCCTTGTGATGAGTGAAACTGGAAGCACAAATAGAGCGGAGTTTACAAGCTACTGGGTGCTACAAACCTTCATTGTGCTGCAGCCCTATTCACCCCTCCTTCGCTCCCTCTCCTGATACATGAGGATCCCCAGCAAAGAGCCAGAAATGCTCTCAGACAAGGTGATAAAGTGTATATGGTTATTACTCTGCCTTCGCGTTGTTGGACTTTATCCTGCTTTGGAATGTAGCCTGGCTATGAAAGAATAAGATCACATTTCCATATAGCCCATGCAGTTCCCCCACAGGTAATACTTAGTCTCCCAGCTGCCAATGTTAAGAGGATTATAGAGGGCCGCAGACAAAAACTGTAAGTCTATAAGAAACCACCATTTTCTGACAGTCTCTCATTACCTTGCAGGTCACCTTCATGGAAGGCAACCAGTCAAAGCAGAGAGCAGGCAAAATTATTCAGGTGCAGATGAAGGAGAGCGTCATTTATATGCCAAAAGCTTGTGGATCTAAGGTTTCCTGTGCTTGAATGGTGTTTTTGGTTGGAGTCTTTTTCTGCCCCAGCAGACTTTATTGTGAGTTTGGGAGAGGTATCCTGGGGCAGAATAGTCACTTGACAGCCATAGGATTTTCACTCCAGCGCTTTAAATAGCCTAGTGTCTGGTAGGAGGGAAAATAAGATGCACAGAAAATTGGACACTACTTTATCCAGCACAGAGCTGGTTATGATATGTGTCCATTCCTGAGAATTTAGCTTAATGGCTCTACCTCATTTTGTTTAGAAACCCTGGCAAGGCAGTATGTATTTGCTTTACGAAACAGGGCTTATTTCACAGCTTGAGCTGAATCTCACAGAAACCCCATGAAACTTTCCTTTTGGTTTAAATGCCTTTTTTTTTTTTTTTTTTTTTTTTTTTTGTCAGGTCACATTGGTATCATTTCCTACTAAAAAACCTAAATTACTTCAGGAATCCCTCCCACCGTGAGACTTTGGATGTGTTTGGCCTCAGTTCCTGAAGAATTTCTTCTTTTTACTACCATGCTCCCTACATCAATTCTTCTGCAGAATGCCAGAATTCGTAATTTATGGGAGAGAAGATATCTCATGGGATTTAGTAGAACAAATCAGCTTTTCCACTGTCACTGCTGATAAAAACAGGTGATCTCTCTGATTTTGTTCTTTCACAAAGATTTATGAAAGCACAGGCTGAAAACAAAGTGTCATGAGAAAAAAAAGTAGATTTTTTTTCCTGAAATCTTTAATCTCCTAGGAAATACGCAGAACCTAGTATATTAAGCAAGGGCTGACTGGTGGGTAGGCAGATAATGTGTAAGGAGACATTTGCACCTCACATCTGTGCATCCAGATTTCAGTGAACAGGACTGAACACTGTCCGCTGAAAGAACATACTCAGTATGAATGAGAACGTAGAAAACTATTGAATTAGAAAATCTGCTCACCTTAATGTTGTGTTTAATGGAGAGCAACCTATCGTCTATCAACTGATTTGGGGAAATTCTGCAACCTCTACAGAGAAAGGGAAGGAGACTAATGTAGGGCCTTATACGGCTTCAACTGATATTACTGGTAACATATTTAATTATTTCAGTGGGGAAAGGATCAGGGTCTAAGACAAAGGCATGAAAATGTATCTACATACTAATGAACTACCATCAGCAGGAGAAAAAGCCAGTTGTGTGAAAACAGCTAATTGTAAATGCAAGTGCAAAAGAGATACTGCATTTATGTTTGCAAAACAACAGGCAAGACATGAAAAACAAGCATTTTAGCCAAGAAAATGGGTATTAATTCAGTCTCCCGGCTAAGACACCTGTGCAAACCATACCATCCGCGGGCTGTGAAGATACAGCACTCCGTACGTAGCTAATAGGGTAATGTTGATTAACACCTGACCACTTCACAGGGAGTGAGGAATAGATCTGGCAGATTTGCAAAATGAAAGGATGTTGCCTAATAAGCCATTTCACATTCAGTGCCTCTACAAGAATGTTCAAGACTTGAATACTTGGGCGTAGCACAAACTGGAAGCTCTGACTATTTTGTGAAGAAAGATGCAAGCAAAAAAAGTTGTGATTTGGTGTAGATTCCATTAAGATCATTTTAAAACAAACTTTACTTTTAAACATCTAAAAAGTCTGAATATTTTTGCTGTAAACAAAATGACTTTTTGAACTAAACAAATATTTTAACTCCATTGGATACTTAGTAATTTAAAACATTCTAACTCTTATTTAACATTCGTATACAGTAGGAATGAAATCAAATCAGCTGATATTTGTTAGCAATTTCATTATAATTTTTTACTTTTAGTGGAAAGTCTTTGAATCAGATCAACCCTGTTCCAAAAAAAAAAAAAAAAAAAAAATCAAGGCCATGAGTATTTTGACAAAGTTCTGGGAAAATTTGTTACAGTATCTGGAGACTCTTCTGTTGCATATTATATTATAGCAAGATTACTGTTTTGCAGCTGGCATTAGACTTTTCTTGGAAAGCTAAATTTGGATGTGATCCTTAGAAATATGTAGGAAAGTTAGATTTTATTTTCTTTTTAAGGAACACAAGTTCCCTTTCCACTGTGAAAGATATGCGGTGTTTATGTTTACTTTCAGCTCTGGTTGTTCTGTCTTGGGAGACAAATAAACATGATGTGTTGATCTCTGATATAAAAAAACAAACCAGGTTCTAAAAAAGTAGCTGATATGTCTCGTCTTATCCTATTGCTAGGAAGACTAGAGATTTGTGGGACCAGAATAGTTTCTGTACTATATTAAAGTCTGTAACTGGATTGGGAGCCGTGAAGCAGAACTCCCCACATGTGCCTAGCACCGTGCACATATATCACCTACCCAGCCTATGACTGACATTGGCTTCATGTTGGCATGAGGTTTATTACAAGTTAATTAAAAAAGAAAAAAAAAAAAAAGAAGAAAAAAACAATAGGTAACTGCCAACAGCTGAGCAGGCCAGAATCCTATCAGTCAAACGCTGAGACTGGGGCTATTCTGAGGCAGCTCAAGCCATTCCTGGCCTGCTCAAAGAAGTCTAATAACAGCCTAACAAAACACAAACGGCTTTTATTTACAGCTTGCCAGTATCATCCAGACCAGAAGCTAGTTGTGACTGTACTATTTTCATGCCTGTTCTTTGCTGAGCTATTAAAGATGAGCCCTAAAGCATTTCCCCTCTCTTACTTATATAGTGCACCTTACACTTGCATCCTCTAGTTTCAAAGTAGTCCCCAGACACGGCCAGAAGTTCATTAAGATTATACAAAACTGAATCATCATGAAATTTGGTATACAGTGACTTATGAGAGCGTTTTATATAACAGGCTTCAATGACTGAAGGGGGAATATATAAGCAAGCCCTTGCAGCACTGCTTAGGAAGTAGGTGTCAGACATTAGGCTTATACCCTGGAAAGTGAGTTCATTTCGATTCCAACTCTAGCTTTGCTGGGTGAGGCAGAGAAATGCTGGCGAGCTGTAGTATGAGAGACTAGGCTCACAGGAGATCAGGAAACACTGTAGGATACACCAAATGCCTCCTTCAACTCGGGTTCAGCACAGCTTAAAAAGAAATTGAAGTGCAGGAACCTACCCCATCTTTTAGGCATGCTGACTTCTTGCAGGGCTCCATGGTAAATTAGCTTTGCAGAGCAGGACTTAAAAGGGAACTTATATAAGGTTATAGATATGGAGTTTGAGAAATTTCGATTTGGCTTGCAGGGCACAGGAAAGAAAAATAAAAGTGAAGATTTATTGTGCTAGAAAGGTTGTTATGTAGAGTCATGTAAGGCTGGCTATAGAAAATAAAAATACAAAACACGCTTAAACCTAAATGAACACAGAGGGATCCCACTGTGGGAGGACAAAATTATTTTGCTTGATATAGAGAGACTTTTTAAGGCAAGAATTGTGCTTCCTTACCATTTGCTATCTAGACGGGTACATAAAACTCTGTTGTTGATTTTATTTGTATGCTTGTTATTAATGCTCTGAAGAATCAACCATGAACAGGGATCTACTATACTAGGCTCTGTGTGGTTGAAGAGATGGAGACAGTCACCACTCTGGATTTCTTATAGTCCAAACAGAGAAGACAGCCAAAAATTAGGGAATGGAGATAAAACACAGAAACAAAAATCCATGGCAGCAAATGTTGTGGTACTTTCACAGTCCTCTTGGCTTTCTGAACCCTGGTTTTACTGGGGACGGAGACAGGATTGTGATAAGCTCAATGAAAAGACAAAGCCAAGGAGCAAGAAAGGGAACGAGGGTGAACAGAAGGAAGGAGGGTTCAAACTGTGGAGTGTAAATCCAGGGTGAAGCTGAAGCGACGAGGCTTGGACAAGACGGGCATCCTAGCAAACAGCCAGTTGGCACCAACTAATCAAAGTTATAGAAAAATATTACCCTGTGTCTACTCACATTGCCTATGACTGCTGGCACAACTTTCCAGCTATGCTCCCAAAGGCCACACGTTTGGAAAGACAAGAGAGTGCCTCAGGTCTTAATCCTACAGGCAGACATGATGATATGATTTTTCGCTTGCATATTTCTAAATAAGGATAGAGCTGGAAACATTCTGTTGGAGCAACAAATTCTACAGTCTCTAAGGTTTTGGAGTTGGGTAAAATTACATGGAAATCCGTGACAAATTCCTGAAAATGTATCAGCTAGAGAAGAAAAAGAATGTGTTTACCTAAGTTCCAATATTTTGCCTCCAAATAAAAAGTTCCAATAAAAGGTCACCAAAATGTATTTTTTAAATTAATTAAACTCTATCTTTCACTTCATTTGGCCTCAGATGAATTGTAAAAATATTGACTAAGCCTGAAAAATCATTATGCAGTGTCTTGGATGCAATATGACCCTCATGCTCTTTGCCAGGGAATGGAGGAGTGCAATGAAAAGTTAGTAATTTTGTTAGGCTCAGCAGTCAGAATTTATCTTCATTGCTGCTCTTCGACATCTATTTTATATAATATATTGCTTTGTCTTCTGTTTAAGATGTGTCTTCTGTTTAAGATGATCTAGACAAATGCACATCTGATCCTAGATCTGGATGATTGTCCTTCTATATTTCCCTGTATTCTTGCTTATCCTTTCCCCATTCTACATTTAACTTAGTTTCAGCTTTTTAGTCACTAGATATTTTCTCTTAAATACTGGAGGAAACAGAAGTGGCTCTGTTAATCCACAACTCAGAGAAAAGTGGACTCTGGACTTGAGCTCTTTCTCTGGAAAGTACCTTTCCAGAAACTCTTCTTTGTATAAAAAAAAAAGGAGGGGTGCCTCTAAAGCATCTCTGTGGTCCCCTGTTTGCAGGGTCTCACCATGCACCAGGGTGGCCTCTGGAAGATCTTTTTCTAGCTCCAATTGAAGCATAATGGTCAAAGACAATATTCTAATTTGCCCCCAGGAAAGAAATGAAAACAGGCAGAGCACAGAGGGCTTTCTGCAAGAAAGCCTGGTCAACAAGCCAGCGACAGCATGCCACCCCAGCTGCAAGTAATCCTGACCCAGAGCCAAACTATGCAGGGCCTGAATTGCGCTCTGCACTTGGCACAGTAAGCAGTCAATCTAACAGGCAAATAATTTGCAACCTAAATTTAGCTGAGCCACTACACTGAGGACAACCTACATGGTGATTATGGACTTGGAGAGTATGAGAATCACAGGCTTCTCCTGAAAAGGTAACTGCCCGGGTTTGAGACTAGTAGCATTTTGGTACTGCTATTAATGCTGCTGCTGCTATTAAAGATTATCATTGAATGAACTTGGGCTTTATCACAACAAAAACCAGCTTCCTCCAGGATGGGAGGAGAGAGGGACCGTACCTCTGTGACTGAGACTTAAAGAGCCTTTCCGCTATGACCAGAGCAGAGACAGGAAGAGGTCACCCATGCTCGGGTCAAGGCTGGAGTCCCTGGGACATAGGTGGGATCTAATTCAAGAGGTAATTAAATTTGTAGTCTAGAGAGTTACAGAAAGTCCTTCAAAAAATATATAGAGAGTCTAAATTATATATATGGCTGTTAGGAAACTAATGAAGGGATTCAGAGAGGAGAGAGGCTTGAGAGGCTTGGATGAAAATCGCTCCCTTTTTTTTTTTTTTTTTTTTTTTTTTTTGCACAAATCGAGCAGAAACAATGAAGAAGACCATAGAGGAAACCACTACAGTAATCCTCCAACCACTGGTACATTCCTGTAGCAAATCCAGAACTGTTCCCTGCACAGTCTCCTCAGGGAGGCTCCATGGCAAACATCGCTCTCCAAAAAGAGCAGGAACTTGGCTCTTGCTGGGCTTGCCACACAGAGGCAACACACAGAACCAAAAAAGCAATCATGCCTTGCTGAGAGAATTTTAACAGGAAACGTCCTGGGACTGACATTTTGAAGATATTCTGCACACTAGAAGAGGAATCTAGTGAAGAGACAAAAAGATGGGGAATGTCTGATTTTACCCAAGCTCCAAACACATTTCTGCCACAGCTTTTCTTGGTTGCTCTCTGAGAGGCTTGCAACTCTCGTGCTTTTCATATACTTGCATACTTTTCTGCCATCCCTCCCTCAAAATAAATAACAGTATAAAGGTGTGGATGGAAAGTGTTTGGAGAAAACAAACAAATTCAACATGAACTCATTCTTTGTGAGTCCATTGATGTTTTGTAGCTTCAGAAGCTCAGCTCAGACAAACACACTGTTCACTTAGCTGTTTCATAAAGGGCAAGTTTTTTAAAAAGGCAGCTGAGAATGAATTAAAATTGAAATTATGGAAAACATACACACAAGCCAAAAACATACTACTCTCTGAGAGAAACTAAATTTTCTGAGATAGTTCTATCATATGGCATGTAAGGTCTTATTCAAATAAAATTATGAATGGTAAAAATTTATGGTTTTTACAGAAATTACTTTTCTTCCTTTCTTCTAGGGAGGCAAGGTGTAGGGAGAATGAGGCCAGGATCTTCTCTGTGGTGGCCGGTGACAAGACAAGGGGTAATGGGTATAAATTAAAACACGGGAAGCTCCATCTCCATGTGAGGAAGAACTTCTTTGCTGTGAGGGTGCCAGAGCCCTGGCACAGGCTGCCCAGAGAGGCTGTGCAGGCTCCTTCTCTGGAGATCTTCCCAACCCCGCCTGGCTGCCGCCCTGTGCCCCGTGCTCTGGGTGTCCCTGCTGGAGCAGGGGGGCTGGACTGGATGATCTCTAGAGGTCCCTTCCATCCTTAACCACTGTGTGATTCTGTGATTCTAGCTATGACTCTATTTCACTCTTTCTTCAGCACCAGATTTTTTCTCTCCTCTGAACATCAGTAGAAGTGTTGCCCAGGGCAGGGGGTTCATCTGACCTAATCAAGATATCTACATATACTATCATCTACATCTGATTCAGATTTCTCTCATTCTAAAGATGACATCTGAATGGAACAGGTTGCATTGTGTCCTAAAGGGACTTCTTTCTTACCATTAACTCTAAAGTCAGTTCCATGAAAAAGAAGGATTCTTTTTTATTGCCTTTTGTGAAAATTGTATATGATTCTTGGTTTTCATAACAAAACATCCAGTTTAATATAGTATCATCTACTGAAAAAAAAAAAAAAAAAAAGAGGGAACACACATGCGATTAGAAAAACTGAAAGGCCTTTGACCCATCATTTTTAAGGCTCACAGTCTTTGCCCCTTTGTCCCTTTACTTCATCAATCAGAATTTCTGGAGCAACTACCATGTTGCTAGATAAATAAATAGTAGCCTCAGACAAAAAAAAAAGAAGGGAGAAAAAAAAGGCAGCTGAATTGAATGAGAAAACCTCTGTTTAGTAATCAGGAATCAGAGGAGACAAGTCTTTGAGCATATGCATGTTGGACTTTGTGTGTGCTTATTAACTATCTTGATGGAGTTATTAAATACAAGGTCAGAGCAGCATTAAATATGAAATGCCATGGTACCACACCCAGGTGTAATATTAGGCATGTATAGGTCTAGAAATAATCTGCTTCTTATCAGACCTTACAGCAGTGCCAGAATGATCTTAAAGGGAGTGGACATGCAGACCTGCAGGACGTTGTCTCCTCTGTCCTCATGAAGGCACATTCATCACCTTGGGCACTGAGGGAATGACCAGTCCTAATGTCCCTTAACCTCCCCTGCAAACCTATACATTTGGGGATCCTAGACAGGATAGAATATGAAGGTCCAGATTGATTGCTTTTGTTAAACATGAGCTTTGTTATCCTGTGACTAACAGCATTTTGATAAAACTTTAAGTCTCTAAGTCAAAGAGGCTGTATGGGCAATGTGAGGTTTGCTCAGCAAAGGAGAATGTGGGAGGCATTTCCTCAAGGCTTGGAAAGGGTGAGGGCAAATGTACAGCCACTCCAGGCGCTTTGGGAGAAGCTATGAGCTTGGTTGTGTCACATGATAGACAAAGGAAGGGTTGTGGGAAGATGCATGGAAGAATGTTATAAAAGCAAAATAAAACTTCAGAATATATGCTTTTTGATACTCAGTGGCTCTTCCTTTATAGCTACAATATTATCACCACCTCAATAAAAAGAATATTTGGGTGGTTTATAAGGATGGTTTTCCTTCTCCTGAGAGAATGCTTTTAGGATTATCATTTTTGAACAAATTCTTTAACCCTGTGCATGCAGTAATGCAATGCACCAGAGTGAAGCATAATAATTTGTGAGCAGGGTTGCTATACTGTGGTGACGTGTAAAAATGTGTTGCACAGATTAAAAATTTTGTGAGACACTGTTCCACTTTATGCTTGCAGGTCTTTCCAGGAGCACCAGTTATTCAAATGCAGTATCCATTTTTAAAACTGAGAACTACAGTTTCATACAGAGAGAAAATGCACATGGAAAGAATTAATGTTTAGATCATAGTTTTTAATTCATTCACTTTTAGGGTATGGTTCAGAATCAGGAACGATTTTGTATGGTGTTTTGTATGGTTTGTGGTGTTTGTATGGATCATTCATTCTTGTTTATGGTCTGCTAAAACAGTTAATCCTAGGAGATCTGGTCTTCAGCTCAATGAGGATTGGAAAGTATATTATTCTTGGTTTGACTAGTATATGGTACTAAGACACAGGGACAAGTTCTTAGCACCTTGATCGTTTATACTACTGCACATCACTGTCTTGGGGAGTTGAGATCTGCAGGGCATTCTGATTATTGCTTTTAAATTCTGTAAAATAATTAATGTCTTCACTTTTTTATTCTTTTTTTTTTTTTTTTAATGATCTAACCCTGAAGGAATATTTCTGTAAATAAATGCCTGACAGAGAAGTGAGAATTGTCTGAGGGACTTCCAGAAATTTTCACGTTCCCCGCAGATTTTTCCTATTCAGAAGACAAAAATCTGCTGTCCTACATCATATAAGGATTCTAGCTGGTGTGAAAGGCCATCTGTAGCAAATGTGCTGTCTCATTAAATGTTCTTTCCCTTTCAGTGTCCTGAGTATGAGAAGAGACATTAAATGCTTCATGTTTTTTTTTTTTTTCCTAAATTCCTAATATTGACATCCTTCATGATTTTTCCTGATTAAATAAGTTATTAAATAATGCTTATTTTGGCCTTATGGCTGAATTTCTCAAGCATTGATAGTGCACCAATATACTACATATACTGCAGCACTCCCCTCAGTTCATCTCCCTAATCAGAAAACAGTGAAGTCACTACTGTCTGAGGGCTATTTAGAAATAAGCATTTCAGCAAAGGAGAGAAGCCCACTGAAAATTTCTGCTTCTCAGATGTTGCTTTGCACAGCATAAGGATTTATTTTGCTGTTGTAGAGGACCTAATGTATTTCATTAGGTTCTCTGCAAAATACAGTTTTGATTCCAGCCTCATTCTGCACTTTGAGAGACCACAGCTTCATTTTTTCAACTCCAGTGATCTGTTTGTATTTCTACCTGAGGCTTCTGATGTGCTTCTGATAAGCTACACTTACAGGTGAACAGGTAAAACAAGAATTCAAGGACATTGCTGAAATGCTGGGCTCAGCACCCCTAACTCCTCCACATCTACCACCACCTTTGTCTTTCTAGCCTGGAGAGTGCATTTAGATACATTTTCCTGAAATAATTATATAAAAGGACATACATTTGAAGGACATTTTTATGCAGAAATGCACCTGGAAGATGTGATCCTGTCCCCTTGCACGTCTAATCTCTTGTTAACACCTCCTACCTCTTCTGCTGCACTTGCATCCATGCCGCATGCCGTAAACTAGGTCCCAGAGGTGGCAGAGACCAAAGCTAACTTGGAAAACTAGAAGAAGATCAGCATCAATCACTCCCTTTCCACCAACCTCCCAGCGTAACTGTGATTTTGCTAATAAATATGTGTTTTCACTAGCACAGAATAAGTGGTAGTAGCAGGGAAACAAAAGGTGGAGAAGGGTAGATGGGATGGATGGTTCGTTGTGCTACCTGTCCATCAGTCCATCCATGCATCTATCTGTCTGTCTATCTATGACAGGACTTGGGGAGAAGTCAGACAAAGCCCATGCTGTTCCTTGCATGGATTGGGAGACCTATTTTCTGCCAAACGTCTGCAATTCTTTATGTTACAAAGATAAAATATTTTTCTTTGTTTCTCTATGTAGCCAAATGCATGTGCCTGTATATGGAAGAGCACAGGTGTATGTATGTAGATAGCTGGAAACGGGTCCTTATATTTCAATAAGAAAGTCAACATTTGTGATGCCCAGCAAGTCACGGGGTCAACTCCAGTATCTAAGCAAGGCTGTTCAAGTAAGTGACCAGTCACTGCTGGAGTATGAGGGTCATTGGCAGCTCTCTTGAAAGTGGGTGCTTTCCTCAGGAAAGTTAGGGTCATTCTGATACCAGATGGCGTGGTAGTGCAGAGCTATGCCACCAACAAAAGGGCTCTTGCCCTTTCCTGCCCTCAACCCTGCTTTGCTCACACTTGCCCCGTCATACGATGCAGCAGTCTTGTGACTGCAGGGCCCTTCTTCGCCCCTGTGTTCGTGCTCATGTTTCAGCCAGCTCTGTAATCTTCATCTCCTCTAGCTTTCCAAAGGTTAAAAAAAAAATGCAAATTCAACTGAGATTATATGTCCTAAGCTACCTCCTTTATTAAACAACCTAAAATGGGAGCCCTGCAGAAATCAATCTGTTCTGTCTCATGAACCCCATAGAGAGAGTCATTAAATGGACATCAGGGTTCATTTTGCTGTCACCTTCAGTGCCTTGCCTTAGAAGCCTGGATTTTAGCTGATTTCTGATAACTCCAGCCACAGATGATATGCAGTAAGCTCCTTCCAAGTAAAATATACCAACATCACTCAGAAGTCCTGCTTTATGTGAACTGCTCTGCAAAGGCTGAAAGCAAAGTACACCAGTGTGCAAACAGCGGGACTGAATACTTCGAATGATGCTGGCTGATTGCTTTCAACTAAGGGATCCCAAGCACGGTATACTGGTAGCTGCTACTCTTGCCCTTCTAAATCAGCAAAGAAAAACTACAAGAGCCTATTCTAATTATCAGCCTATATCTCTCCTGGCATGAAACCACGAAAATTCTGAAATGTTACTGTTATCTTCTAATCTGCTACAGGTAGGAGTTAATAAAGGGACCATGTGTGCCCCACAAAAATGTTCCCTCACTGAAATGAAGTTAATGAAAAATTCTTATTTCTAGCCTGCTGGACAGCCTGATACACCATGTAAATGTGCAGGCGGTTTGAAAGAGTTGCTATTGTTACCGATACACACACATCAGACCAGCAGTTAACTGGTACTCAGATGAAGTCACTTCACTGTTCAACTCCTTACTCACTTTCTCTCTCAAATTCAGAATAGGGTATCTTCCACTTGGAGAAGCGAGGGCTCAGACAAATTAAAATCTTCATCCCTTGTTGCCACATAAGCTGCAGGAAAAAAACTAAAGAGAAATAAACAGAAGATTGTGGGAAGTAGGAGGTGAAATGTATTCATTAAAAAAAAAGTCTAACAATGGCTACTAAGCAAATAATTTGCTTTGTTTCTTCAACTTTATTTTCAAGTGCAACTCAGTGAGGGACTTGGTTACACACAAGCCACTCTTGATTCCCTTAAAGAACGTTTAGGTCATTGCCTTATCTACAGTGCAAGAGCTTCTTGAAGCAAATTCCACAGCAATCTCGTCCTCAGATCACCATGCTAAACTTCCAGGACACAAGAGACTAGAAACTTCCTGTCATTCACAGCTGAATCCTTCATGTTTAACACATGCTACCAAAATGACCTCGGTCTAATGTAACTTGTAATCCAGACAGAACACTACTTTGCGAAGAACAAAAATAAAAACTCACAGAGTGCATATTAAGAGAAGTAATCTCCAGATGTTGCCCCACAGCCACTGCTCCTAGTCAGGAAGATTTCTGTAGAGTCCTCAGTTTACTTCCCCTCGGCAAACTTAGCAATTTATATCTCACAGAGCCATGCACAGCCCCATAGCCTTCCACAAAACTTTGCAACCCATCTCTCCGCACCTCAAGTGCTGTCCACATTCCGTCTCTGATGAGTCCACCTTGCCGCGCAGCTCTGCAGTTCCTCTTGTCCCAGTCTCATGAGCAATCCTATAACTTATTTCCCATCTCATGAATGCCTCCTCAGCATATTTCCCTTTAAATGCACATGCAACTCTCTGCAAAGCTCTGCATCCTTCCCCACATCCCCACCTCCAGTCCTAGCTTGTCCACAGACCATTTGTGAGCCATGTAACTATCAGAGCAACAGGCAGGTGCCGGGATACTTGGAAGTGAACATTGCAAATAATTTTTTATTTTGTTTTATTACTATTTCCTTAAGACCATGACTCCTAGGTGTTTGGTTTGTATGTTTACAACTGAACAACCCTCCAGTGAGTGCTCGGAGTATGATCAAGCAAAACATTTAAGACCATGCTTAACTTTGAGAGCAGAAATTATGGCATTAAAGGTAACAGAACTATTCACATACTCACAAAATAAACATTTACTTCAGTGCTTTAAAAGGTTAGGTTAATTTCGTTCAAACACCTTGCAAACAAAGCCCTATTCCTGAACCTTCCTCCTGCTGTTTTTAATAGAAACTATTCTCATTTAGAAACAGGTCTTTCTTGTGCATACTGCAGGGGAAAGTAATTATATGCAATAGAAGTCATGACTTTTAGAAGAGATACAAGGTATCTGATTCATTGCCTTCTTTATAGGCTTATTCTTTGATAATTTCAGGCTTAATTAACTCTTAAATTTTAATTATCTTGTGGACTGTAGATTTGAATGAATGATCTGATGAACAAAAACTAGCCTTTAGATCATCATAGCAAATCTATTATTAAAGTAACGAGAAGCTGAGCATTTAAACTAAGTATTCTTAAATCCTCCTAGCCCGTTTTCACTGTCTGATTTCATTAAAAGTGAGAGCAGTTCCCAGTGAAGAAGCTGTGTGCTTGGAAAGAAGGGCAGAGGTATGCTTCCCTTGGTCCTTTCCGCAGCACCAGCATCGCTGCATTCAGTCTCTCCATGACCATGTTGCTGATAGCTGATGGACTGTGCTGGGTGTAAAAGCTGGAAATTAGATATTAGTTGCTTTACAGCCCATCTCTCACTTGCCAAGCCTAGGCTGTGCATGAGGTGACATGATTCACCATGCTGGGGTGACCAGAGCCAACTGCCTTCACTTCAGGGTGCTCCAGAGGGCCGCCATCCTGAGCCCTTTGCAGCAGTGACCTGCGATCTGATTCTCCTTTCACAGATTCCAGTGTCTCTCAGAAAATTAAACAAAAGGAAAAGTTGCAGTCAGAACTACTGTCTTTTCATGTTCCATATACACTTAGTCTGTTTGCATTCCTAAGTATTTAAATAGAAACAAGTGAATACCACATGTGAATATGTCTAGGAATTTAGTAACACAAATTCTGTTTTGTGTGAGATTCTATCTTACTAAAAGTATCTGAAATACCTACCTTTAGGCCCTCCACAAAAAAATAAAAAAACTAAAAAAAATAGTATTTTTAAAAGAAGACAAAATATTTTTAGAAGTTTTGTTTTCTTAAATGGGTCCTTAAGAACAGACATTCAGATGTGAGAATCAGAGGCTGATACACCAGTGAGGTGATGAAGGAGAGAGGTATGAGGCTAACATCAGGGGTTCTGCACTTACTAATGAAGTTAGTGAAAATGGGTTTGAAGTAGAAAACTAGTGTGACTTACTTCCAATTTGGTATGTGTGGATGGCGTAAAATGAGGGTAGCTTGTACACTCGCGGGCAGGGAGGTCAAAGAAAAGGTATTTAGGAAGAAAATAGCTTGTACATATACACATAAATCTTCTTTTTGGCATGCCCGGCATACCTGGTGGCAGGTTCTTCCTAGTTAACCGTATACAGAGACAAAATGCTGCGTTGGTGATACGGGGACAAGGGCTGCAGACAGTCACGCCTGTCTCAGACAGTCATTCCTCCACAGGTTACCTATGTACACCCCAGCATTTTCTGTGGTGATGCTGACAGCTGGGCAATTTTTTAACAGCTGCCTTTCAGAAGCATTGCCTTTGGTCAAGTCCCGGTGAGCTCAGCGGGAACTACGAGTGCTCAGTACTGCTACAGATCAGTCCGCTGTTGTCGCGTAGGTTAAATTTGAGTGTTAATGCCTGTGTCAAAAATAATCTGCGCAGACATGTTCATAAGATGTGGCTCCCTGTTCTTTTAATTGGTCTGATGGTATGATTAAGTCAACTTAACAGAAATTAGGGTTGAGATTCTTCTTATAGTTTTACACACCTATGCTATGTATGCCTTTTTATCTAAATTGGTTTTTAAACACACGTGGTGCATAATAGAGAGAAATGAATGCTCTCGGAACACAATTCCCCTCTGTCCACACAATTCCTCAGAAACAGATGCTTAAACTGGGGTTAGAAAACCTTCTCAGCCATCACGAGATGACTCCTGCAGAAGCCCGGAAGGAGCAGCGAGCTCAGCCCCCATGCTAACGCTCTGTTATCTACCACCGAGCCTTGATAGCAGTGCTTTGATCTGATTTGGTAGACCAGGCTGTTAAAATTTCAACGAGTTCCCAAGCTGGCTAATAAGAAATGTATTCAGTAAGTTCTGCTCAGCTCTGCCCAGCCTGGCTGTGCTACTCTGGCAGCACCTCCTGCAAGCTCAGACACCACGGCCACAGTCCAGTCCTCCATTCCCTCCTGTCTGCCATGCTCCATCCTGTCATCTGAGATCCTGCCTGTCCCCATGCTCCCTCCTGGCCCCTGTGATCCCTCCTGTCCTCTGTGATCCCTCCTGTCCTCATGTTCCTCCTGTCCCTGAGCTCCCTCCTGTCCCTGTGCTCCTGAGCACCTCTCACATGGGGTGTTACCACTCTTGAGGCAAGTTCATGCTTTCGGTCACCTTGGTAGGAAGGAGGCTGTATGAGCCCCACCTTGGAAAATTAGGTCTCACCACTTCTTCTGGGGAAAGGAGGATCATTTGCAGCATACCAGCACTATCCCGCCGATACGGGGCATGACAGGGCAGCTGTGCAGGTCCTGCCGTGCAAGGACACTGAAGGAAACACTGACTTTTTAGCAGTGCCGTCGTTCCTTGCCAGAGACAGCATGACGTGTGTGCTGCATGGGCATAGGACGGCATCACGCGCTGCAGTGGTCCGTGTTGTTGTTGAACGCAAGGAAGGATGTGAGCAGAGTGGTGAGAGCAGGGCGCAGGTAGAGGTTTAATAAAGATATTCAGAAAAGTCACAGCAAGGCAGACACTCCTATGCTTGGACCTGGTGCCTCTTGCTCAGAAATAGCCCCACTGGCATTGCTGTCTGTCTGGCAGGAACTCCCCTTTTTGGTGTCAAAGGCCTGTGGAAAAGGAGGTAACGCTGTCTGATGTTTAGCTATTGCTCACGTCCCTGCACAAATGTTTATTTTTAAAGCTGAACTAGTTGAATTCAACTAAAATCACTATGACCGGAGGCAGGGATAAACCAACGGGCAAGTGATCAAGCGATTAAATCCCGAAAACAAAGACGGCACTGCAGCCACTCAGGATAAATCATCAGGAGGCACAACAAGGAATTCTTTGTATTCTGGTGGGTATTACCGTCAGCAATCCCGTCATGCCCGCAGCCTTTGAGCGGCGTGCCTTGCGCTCTGAAAAACAAATCTCTGCCCTGGGGTCATAGCTTCAGATTTTATTCGAGAGTGCCGGTATTTCTCTAGGGGTTTCTCTTCTCTTTCCCCTCGCACTTTTTGTTTACACCCCTACCAGTTGTGGGTGACCTGTTTGATACAGGAGCCCAGGTAGTGGGCTTATCTGACCCGAGTCCGTGCCTTCAATACGCCACAAGGCAGTCCTCCCTGCTAGCTCTGCTCACTCATAATTTACTCCTTGGGGTGCCTGTTGTCCGGCAGTCACACATTTCTTCACTTTTAATAAGTTCCAGCATTTCAGCAGTGCAAATTGACGGCTGAGTCTACCAGAATAGCTTACAATGAGGAAAAGGGGCAGCTTTTCTTACAGTTGCCTCTTCCTTACTCATAAAAACACAGCTCTTTCATCTCCTTACTATGCTGCTTGAAAAGTGTTGGGCCAGCGAGTGATGGAAATACTGATTTAGACACGAGGGAAGGTGACAGGGCTGTCAGATGTGTAGGCAGGTCAGCCTCACCAGGATCCACAGGCCGGCTGCAAGTGTGTCCCACAGTGTGGAAGGCCTGTGCCAGAAGTCGTGTTGCAGTGGTTCTACATGGGAAAGTAGATGTTAGAGGGAGACAATTTACCGAGTAAATCTCTGTGGGACTGCTGCACCATCATGGGCAGGGGCCTTTCTTCATGCAGAGTCCTGGTTCTCAGCTGTTGCCACAGCAGAGGATCTTGAGGACTTCCATCAGGGTCAGGGTATTCCCGGGCAGAAATACCTTCACTGGGCAGCGTCCATGCAGACGTTGTGATCTGTGATCCATCTACTGTGTGTAGTTTTCTACATACTCACTTTGCTATGAGTCAGACCTGAGCAGTAAATCCAGCGTGCCAGCATGTGTATACAACTGCTGGGCATGCAGAGACTACCTGTGCTGTGAATGTTCTCTTGTGGTCATATAGTCTGGGTGATAGAAACACAGATTTCCAATAGCCAGATATGGAGATTATAATTAAATAGAGCTGGAAATGTGAAAGGACCCATAGAAGACAACATAGGCAAATTGTACTCAGTTTAAGGCTCCTTTCTCCTGCCTTAACAGTGTAGAAAGACATTGGAATAAATAAGAGCAGGGTCTGTAGAAGTTTCTTCATCAAAGATCTAATAACACACTGCAGTCAGACACACAGCTACTCCTGAGCAAATGTTTGGTGCCTTGGCTGACATGTGGCACTGAGCTAATGTAAGCTACGTAATTACCCACCAAATGTTTATTACTGAACAGATAGCTTGTACAGTAGTAGCTTTCATGGCTAATAACTGAAAATAGAATCAGAGACCTCTGATGAGCTATGTAAATATGCACTGATTAAAATAAATCTCTGTAATGGGTTAGAATGTTTTATATTTACACCAAATAAACAGATACCGAATTTTGGGAAAATAAAGTTGCAATAATCATTTTGATTTTGTACCTAGAAAATGAGTTTTTAGTTTTTATAAGTTAAACATTTTTGAAGCACATAAGAACTCATAAAAAGTGGATGAAAGTCTAACTATGTTTTTTTAATTAATGTACACTCACCGTTATTCATTATGAATGAATAACCTTATTGAGAAGGTTTAAGCCCCAAGACGCTGGTGAGACACAAAAGTTGATTAGGTCTGTAATATCCAGACAGTCAGGGTATAATGATCTTGATATGCGATAGCACACTGCAGATGTTCCTTTCCCATGCCTCTCCACATGCTGATCAAATGACGCTTACTGTCCTAGAACTGTATTTTATACACATGTTGCCTCCATCCTCACCCACCCTTTTGCAGAACAGCAACAGTGCTCTGCGTGGATATATTAACAGTGAGAAAGTGATGACTGGTTACATGGGTCTGGACTTGCTCAGGCTCACAGCTGGCCAAACAAACATCCCTGCATGCTGCAGCCCGCTCTTATTGATGAATCACAGCAGCAATTGAAGCATTTAAAAGCAATAAACTAGTTTCTACTAGCCTGAAAGTCAACCTGCTGTTAAGAGGGGATACACTGAAGTGGGAAAAGGAGCTTGAGCCCCGCTTCTCCTTTCATTAGCAGTGGCTGGTATCAGGTGGTGTGTTCATGGCTGTAGCACTGCCAAGTTTTCCCATTTCTGTCAGGGCTGCACACGGCATATATTTTCCTCTTCAGCAGTCACAGAACTTGTTGGCTGATTTGAACCAAATTTGACAACCCTGAATTTATTGTTCTCACAAAGTTCCTGCAAGGGTCACAGGAACAGGGAGCTGTTGAAGGGATTTACAAGTGAGCCTCAGACCTTGAGAAACTGTGGATAGTATCTTTGGAGATAAAAGAAAAGTCAGATAAAAGCAATGAGTGCAGAACATGTAACCAGATTTCTTAGAGCTCTGTCTTTTGGTTGATTTAAGTGACCACTATTAGGATTTTCTACCCCATCTCTAAATTCCTTGCCCTTTTCCACCTTCCAGATCCCCTCCAGTGGCAGTAAAAACCTTTGAGGGTTTTAACCTTGCGTCAAATTTGTTTTAAATCAACCAGTAGCTTCAAAAGCTAAGGGAAAAACAGGGTTGTGTATACAGATAGCTCACTTAGATTTCGTTTCTATCTAAAGGAAAACTTAAAATGTGAATGAAAGAAATATGCCGATATTTCTAGCTTTACACTAAGGAATTTTGTTTCTATGGCTTACCAAATAGCTTCATTTGTGACCAAGATTTTGTAAAAACCCAGATGTTCCTTGCAGGCAGTTTGCAGAAGTAACCATATACTAAAAGTGTTTTTAGGTTTCTTTTTCTGGCTTATCCTTCCCCTGCTGAGTATTTCAGAAAAACTTAAAACCTCAGGTCTGTAAGACGACTACCATGTGCATGCTTATAGGCATTTGCTCTCAAGACAGAGAATTGCCATCTTGGGTTAGGCTTGTCACATAGTGCCACAGAGTGCAAAAAACAGGAGGGAAGTCAAGCTGATGAGACACTGCCAAGAATGGAGCTAACTCCTATATTCCACTTCTTGAAAGTAGGTATCTGAGTACTTTCTCTCAGGTTTCATAGGCCTTAATTTATTTTAGAAAAAAAGTGTCAGTGTTCTTCCTTCAAATAACCTGAGCATCAGAATGAATGATTTTGGTGTTTATGTGCTTGTAAAATGAGCCTTATAAAAATCTTAAGGCAACTGCAGAATCAAGGTTTTCTTCTTCTGGAAATGTGGCGTTTGAATTCACATAAGAAAGAGTGATTGAAACGGGGTCAGTTAGACTACAGGTGAGCCAAACATTCATCTGCTACGTTAAGACCATTTTCTTCAGCTATGTTTTAAAAGAAAGCTGCTGCCACTGCATTTTGAACTCAGTGCCCTCCATTTGGTGTCTTCTGAGAACACCTGCTACATAAAGTTATTAAGGGCAGTGATCTCCCTTCACTGGCCTTTATAGCGAGTAGCCTCAGAGAATTGTTTGAATTCCTGCATGTCCCAAATGCTACAGTTATACTGAGTGTTTCAGTTCTTGGGAGAAAACAAACCGTGCACCAGGTGCATAGGAAAAGAACAAAATCTCTCCACCCTAAAGGTCTCCTTGGGACAATGAGAAATTCCAAACTGCTAAAGATAAAAGCAAACCCCATCAAGAATCCTACCAGTCTATCCTAGAGTGAAATTATTTTTCAACCTTGTATCTGGCCATTAGTGTGACCTGAGCATGAGAGGAAGATGCACAAGGCAGAAAGTTAAGACTTCGTAGCACCGTCAGTCAGAGGTCTCACCATGCTGCAGTCCTGCTTCCAACTCAGAGCCAATATCTGATACTTCAGAAGATGGTAGGAGGGGTAGGGGAAGTAATCAAAATGCATCTAGAAAGGAGAGATAAGGAATTCTTTCATACGCTGAAGGCAATCACGTGAAGTGATTGCAAATTGTGATTTGGAGTTGCTCCCACTGAAGGACATTTATCAGCAATTGGATCTTGTCCTACTTTAGTCAGTAAAAGTTTAGAAGTTCCCTACTCTCCCTATCTACAGATATTTGTTCCATGTGTTACCACTGGTACAAAACACCCACATCGCCTCAGCTTTTTTTTTTCCATTAGACTAAATGAATTGTGGTCCTTATGTCTCATGTCCTAGAGCTGTCTTGACAACCCACAGGTCATCTTTGTGGCTCCCTTTTGAGCCCTCTGTAGTATTTCCACAGCCTCTTTTAAAACCAGGGAGCCAGAAACACATGCCAGAATCCAGGAGCAGCTAACCAGTGCAGAGGTAAGTTCACATCTGCATTTCTGCTGTCTAAATAACTTTTAGATGCTTTTGAAAGAGCACTTCACTAAGCACTTATTAAAAGCAAGAGCAATGATGTTCCTGAAGGTAAAGCTCCACCTCCGGGGAGTCCAGGCCATTATCCAGGAAAGTACTTGAAGTTACACCGCCAGCACTCGACAGGTGCCTGGACTCAAATGCCGGCTTTGGCACAGGCCTCTTGGGTAATCGTAAGAAATTCATTTGACCTTGTTATATTGCCACCACGGTTACCTCAGCCCCATTTCTGCAAAACATGTACCAGACTTGTCTTGCTGTACTTCCCCCTGGCTTATCTCTAGGCACATCTGCACAGAGAGGAGCTTTGCCCGTGCTCTGAGTCAGCCCAGCGAAAGCCTTCTCCAGCCGGGAAGCTGTTCAGACGTGTCAATGAAAGCTGTGCCCATGCGATGCTTCCTCCTTCCCCACAGAGGAAAAAGGCCTGCCGGGGAGTTCAGTGTACTCTGAGGGGTTAAAAGCCGCCAGTGCTCCTCAGCCTGGAGAGTGCAGCCCAGAGGCACAGGGCTCTGCTGCTGGGGTGGGTTTGGGTCTGGGGTGGTGTCTGATCCCCTCTCCTGGTGCTCATCCTGCTTTCCACCCGCCGCTCCAGCCTCATGGATGTCTTCCATGAAGGTCGTGTCACTGCAGGTGATGGAGATCCCCCAAAGCCAAGAGGCTGTCAGAGGCCTTCCCTTTCCTGTCACCCACGCCATGACAGGGAAGAAAATATTTCATCCTCCCCGCTGCAAGCATGCTATCCCCACAGGGCAGTGCAGGCGCGAGCCAGGGACAGAGCACTTTCTGTTGACTCCAGGATTCCTCCCAGGGCACAGACATTGGCTCAAGTATCAATACCCTGCCTGCTTGGGTAACCCGGAAAGCTGGCCCGCAAGACCTGGCTCTGGGAACTGCTGTCTTGCTCCTCATGCTTGCAAGATTTTTACCCTGGAGTGAGTTCAGGATGAAGTAATTTATATACTCAGCCTATAAAGTTACCATTAATTGCCTAATGTCCAGGCAGCGCTGTGGATTTATTATAGCTGGGAAAAAAAAAAATCTGTCCATGGAAAGTGCTAAAAACAATTGGCCTTGTTCCTAAACCACTTTGCTCTTACAAATAATAAATAGCAACAATGTGAACTGAAAGGCCATCAGGATTTCTACTAGTCGCTTTCTTCCCCTGTAACCTCTAGTGCTCGAATAAAGTTAATTTATGGCTTTGACTTTACTCTGGCTAAAATAACAGATAAATTTACTCACACGTCCAACTTAAACTAACCATTGAAGATCCATGATAATCCTCGAAAGTGAGGGTATGTCAGGGCACCTTTATTGCTAAGAAATAAAAGTTATGTAATATGTACTCTAACTTGGCATGACTTCCATGCACTCTCTCCGTGCTGCCTTCTGAACCACGATTACATTACACCGCGGTTATGTCTCTCCAGCACAGGTGATGACAATTAAAACAGGCAGACCAATGGAAATAGAGATAAAAAAAAACTCTAGGAGAAAAAAAAAAAAAAGCATGATATTATTCCTGAAATTATAGTCTAAACTCACGTATCTTTAATTTATCAGTCTAGTCACTTATTTGTGAGGGTTAAGTTTGGGATTTCCATGGTAAATTCCTCTGAGCATAGTCAGCCACTGAACACTCTCTACGATGCTTGTTATTATAAATAAATGTCTAGACTTAATTTAGATTAATTCACCATAACAAAGCTGTCAGTTTGAATATATTACAATGCAAGTGCATAATGTACAGTTGAAATTCAAACTCCAAACTGGCTTTGCTGTGACCTGCCTGGTGTGTCTTAATATACTGTAATTACTCCAGCAGAAAGAGACATCAGGAACCTTCAGTTCTTCCTTCAGTTACAAGGAGCAGCCTTTTTAGACCTTTGTGGGGTATAATGAATCTGGGCCATATATACTCAGGGGCTTATCCTATAGTGTTACATGAATTCCTCTTGATCAAATAGTGATTCT
>VZSV01000023.1:7061648-7096333 GCA_013398735.1 Nothocercus julius | reverse complement strand
TTTATTTTATTTTATTTTATTTTATTTTATTTTATTTTATTTTATTTTATTTTATTTTATTTTATTTTATTTTATTTTTATGGCGCATTCCGTTCTCCTGGCTGTGTGCGAGGGGGCAAGCAGATGCTCTCCGCGCGCGGCTGACAGGTGCTGGCGGTGGCTCCCGGCTCTGCGCAGCGCTCGCCGTGCCTGCGGACGGCCCTGGCACGCGGGCAGCAGCCTGCAGGTGTGTGCTGAGCCGTGCCCGGCCGGCGCGCCGCGCAGCCGTGCGAGCTGGCCCGGAGCCGTCCTGCCCGCGCCGTGCACGGCGTGCGAGGCGCTCGCTTGAGCCACTGAGAAGAAACACGCTCGGCTCCCCGACGCATTCATTAAAGCAGGCCCAGCTGCTCTTGATCCTGCAATGCTTGTGAACGGCCAAGTCCTATTCCAAATTAAATGAATCCACGCTGGAAAAAATAAGATCATGATTTTAATTATCTCAGCCATTTAGGGCCGAGTCATAACCTAGGAGGTTCGCTTTGTTCAGGACATCAGGGCTTGGAGAATTTCAATAGCCTTTTGGATCTTATTTGAGAGATTCCAGCAGTCGAGATTTATTAATGTCTCCAGTTACACTCACTATTTTCTTTTTAATATGCTGCGCAAATGGATTTTGAGACATCTTCCTTTCCAGCAGTAAATGTTTTTACAATTTCTTGGATTTAATTAGCTTCATTTTTATGTTGCTGCACAGAAGTAGAAGCTACTATTCAGTAACAGCAGCAAAAATAAAGAGGAAAGGAAGTAAAACCACTCGGTTTTCTTCTCCTTAAAGGAAGGTTCAGCTAACACACAGGGGAGTTGCAGGTCCTTTTGCTGCCACAGCCATTAGTGCAAATCAGATAGTGATGGTGACATAATGAGCAATTCTGTAGGCTTCAGAAACTATCATTCAGATAATTTGCATTACAAAAGAACTGCATTTTTTTAATGAACAAATATGGGTTGAGAGATGCTAGGCTTAAGGCATCACTGCTCTCTGTCAGATACCGAATTGTCTCTCCGATACCAGGTGCCAAGACCGCTGGCACAGAACAATACCTGAGGACACTTTTCCCTGTTCAGTTTTATCCTTGTAGTTGCCAAAATACATACAAACTGTAAAAATGCTATGTACCAGAATGAAAGAATGAAGAAGTACAGGCTTACTTACTGCCTGCAGTAAGTTAGCTGATGAATGGTATGAACTTTTATGCAAAAACAAAACAAAACAAAACCCTGAACCCTGCATGACATATTTCTAACAAAGCCATGTGTCTTATAAATATGCTGTTACTCCTAACCTATATTGTCTAGCATTTTGCAACACTCCTTTTGAATTTCTCACTCTTTCTTTTGACAATCAGGAAATACATGTAATTTGGATATAGTTCTATCTCTTTCCCATGTAGATGAAATGTTTAGACTAGTTCAGGATGGTAGCAACTTATATCTGTTTTAATTCAAATTGCAGAACTGCAATGGCTAGAAAAGCACAAAAAAATATGTGAATTTGACCCACAGTTACTGAAAAAGACCCCTACTGTGTGCATGCTTTGTTTGTTTGTTTCTATGGATATAACCCACAAACTTCATGTTGGAAATCCGGGGCCAAATAAAATTTTCTCTTTAGTTCACTGTGAAACATGTAAATTCTCAGTGCGAGTGCTGCTAGAAGTCAGCTTGTCCATAAGCAAACAGCAGAGGGTTTTTTTTCATTTAAATCTTAAAGTCACTATTAGGTGCTATTACAGATATTTGAGAGTTACCAAAATGTTTCTTAAAGAAATGAAAGGCAATTAAAATAACAAAATGTAAATCAGCTTAATTCTCCTGAAGCTGGACTGAGCATAATATGAAACAATATATATCTTTTTCATTTCAAACCTGTCATTTGAAGAGGCTCAGAATACAGCTGGCAGAATAGAAAATGGTTCTCGCAAAAAACACACCATACACAAGGTATTTTCTTTTGTAAGCAATACCTTTGTGCAGAGCTGCAGTGTTGTATTTAGATTTTTACCTTTAGGCAGCTTTTTCAAAAGCAGGCAAGAATGTAAAGGCATGAAGTAGAAAAACAAAAAAGAAAATACAAAAAGGGAGGAGTAGGGAAATACAGTCAAGCTTTCTTTTCTTTTTTGTATTTTTTTATTTCACTTACTGAAAGAAAAATAACATAAAATTGGAGGAGAGGTAATAAGTCCTTTCGTGCAAGAATAATTCAGTACAACATAAGCACTGAAATGGAAACTTTTTAACTACCAACCAGAAATCCCATCCGCAAATCTTCAAAAGCCCTAAACTACAAAAGACAGAGAGGGAGAAACCTGAGATGGATAAGGAATTTTTGCCAGTTAGGATTGCAATCCTCTGCTCCTGAATATGCCTGGCTCCTGGTTCATGGAGCACTGCTTGCTGCGGAGTTGGCCGTGGAGGGGATCCGGGAGGTCACGGTGCATCAGTTCAGCTACCACCACAAAGGCAGCAACCAGCTGAGCACATCTGCATTTTGTCTTGTCTGTGCCGTTTCCACCGAGCAGTCACTCTCGCTAAGCCCTCTTGTTTGCTCTTACTTATAAATGTGACCTTCTCAGGGTCCAGCTCATAATTGCTCACATTAAATTTCCATAAAGCTGGGAAATGAACCTGTTTTTTTCATGTAGTTCCAGGGGGAGTGTCTAAAATTGACACTGAAACTAAGTACACTAGATTAAAAGAAACAGCAATGTATAATAAGTCCCAAGTCACATTGTTGTAACATCAAAAGAATACTCTGAGAATAAGAAATCTTTCCTGAACTCTGGAGTGATTTATCATTCAGTATTAGTCATCACTAAATGAAATTTCCACTTATAACAGCAGCAAGCAGTCAAATTTTTGCATCTTTTCCCTAGTGAAGTATAGATATTTAATTCTATTAGTCTTAAACACAACATAGCACAACACAAAATGCCCATTCTGGATGAAGCATGAGTAGTTGTTGATATTTTCTGCTACTCTTTTTGTGATCCTTTTGTCTTCTTCTTGTCCTGATGCCTGTATCTGTAATAGCTGGAAAATTTCAGTTTCATTATGGGGCTATTCTGGTCTTCCTTAACCATAATTTTGGTGCTGTAGAGATAGTTTTACCTTTAATAACTGAGCATCTTGAATTCTAGATAATCATCTAGTATTATCCTGTAAAAATCACACTCTCCTTATCCTCTGACCTCGCATTTCACCTTAGAAGGTGACACTGAGTGTACAAAGCTGCGAGACCTATACAAGCCAATACAAACCAGAACTCAGGGGTGGGAGATGTCCTGAGGGTAGCTTCAGTGTAAGGGTGCAAAGTCCATTTTGCTTGCTAGCAGGGTGGCTGCCTGGAGGTGGACCTTGGCCTTGCTTACGGAAACACAAAGCTGAAGATTTCTGCCCTTGAATTCAGTTGTTAATGACTTAGCTGCTGTGTGAGCTCCTAAATTACTGTGTAACTTCTCTCAGTCTCTCACAGAGATGCCAATGTGGACGCACATCTTCCTTATACTCAGTTTCATCCCACTGATTATAAGTGTGTTTTTTGTTTTGTTTGGTTTTGTTTTTCTTTCCGATTTTCTTGCTGGTGAGACAGGCTATATTAAAAGCAGCGGTTGTGGAGGTGCAGAATGTATTAGGACATTTCTGCCTGCAAGCTATGTGTTTGTAATCTCATGGAAGCTGTTGAGGTACTTCTTTTTAGAAAGCAATATATGGCAATCTTCAATATACTGCTTTGTTTGGTTTGTTTAGACAAAACCGCTCCTTTTCAGAGAAATTCAGCTGAGAATACAGTGAACTAGAAACCTATGAGGTATTCAGGACAGTTCAGAACTCCTGCACTGTCTATCAGGAAAATGTCCCAGAAAATGAACCAGATTGTTATTCTTCTAATAACAGATTAGACGATATTTGATTTCCTTTGCACATATGCTATACTTAAATTATTGATTTTAACTGAGTTATTTCTGAGTTATTCCTCAGAAAAATGAAGCATGATTAGAGCCTAATGGGTTTAGGTTGATCGTGAATGCTGGCAGGCGAAGCCTGAGCCCTTAAATTAGCTTTTCTTGGAAGTGAACATCTTCACAATTGCACGTATTCCCTTGACCTCCCTGTTCAGTACTTGTACAATGGCACTTGAAAGAGATGGACATCATCAGTTACTCATTTCACTGGTTATAATGTCAGGAGAGTATTTCTCTACCTCAGGAATGACTTGTGGGAAGACTCTGGAGGATGATTTAGCGGGTGGGAGAGTCTAAGCCTAAATTATGCAAAGCTCCAATTCAAGCCTGCTCTGACTCTACATGAAAACTGAGTAAGATTTGAATACGTTCTAACTAAATCTGAGATTTTCTACTATGGGTGATAGAGATGAAGAGTGTGGTCACAGATTTAGGTCATTTCTGCTTCATAAGTGCAGCCACTGACAGGACCTATCAGTGCCTGACAAGGCAACACCGGTGATCCTTCCTGCTTCTTTGCAGGGTGAAGGTTGATGATATTGGGGCCTCTGTTCTTTTCTTTGTTAGAAGTCAGAGAGGTTACGTGTTTGCTCTTAGAGCACTCTATTGAGGCACTGGTTTCAACTGGCCCGTTGAACACGCACATGGGTCTTACTTTATTAATAATAAAATGTAGTAGACATATATGCTAATGTTCACTGCCTCCACACATTTGTGTTCTCCGACCCTCGTGCTGTCCTGCTAAAGATGTTGCACACATTAACATAACTCTTGGCATTTGGAAGAGCACAGGTCAAAACCCACCTTCTAAAAGGTTTTATGCAGGAAGTTTCGTCAATTAGTTGTGGTTTCAAGCTAATATATTTATCACCAGAGCAATGACGTATTAAAAAGAATCAGAAATCCAGCAAAACAAGCATATAACAGAAAATCAAAGGATTTGCATTTGAAATACATACTGATGGGTCAACTGTCTATCCCTGGATAACAGAGAAAGATATCATGCAATAGCTCTTTATACAACCTAAAAAAGTCACTAGTTAAAAAAAAAAAAAAATGCAAAATATTAAAATTTTGAAACTTACTTCTGTCTGAAAAAGCGTACTGAAAAATACACCAAAAAATAAGGAATATGGAACTTTGTAAAGGTTTCACAATGCTGATATTGTCTTATGATACCAGTTAAAATCAAAGAAACAGTATGCCAAGGTAGTCAAATGCTGAGATCTTTGATAAAAGCTGAAAGGAAAGCAGTTTTTGATCTGTAGGCCTTTTTGAGATTTCAAGGCCAAAATAAGACAGAGAAAAAAATGAAAATTGTGTGTGATATCATGCTAGTATAAATTAAGATTGTTTTAATTTTCATTTTCATTTTCATTTTTAAATCCTTTTTCCATGATAGTTTAATGAAAATTGCTGAAAAAAATCAAAGAAAACAAACAAAAAAGTGCAGAAAACGAGACTCCTTTAAAAAAGATATATTTTGACAATTTGAAATTTAAATTACCTGAGACTTACTACAACCATTCCATCTCTGTAAACAGTTCTAGTTTTGTCATATGGAATTTTCTAATGAAAAGTGTTTTTACTGGAAATGATTTAATTAGCTTCATTTTCCTTTCATGACTTTCATGGCTGTGCCTGGCTTATGATATTCCAACATAATAAGAATTTTCTTTACCAAAGGCATTATTTGAGTGAAAGAATTTCCATACGTTAATTTGCTTCATGATAGATTACAATCAAATTTTCTACTTATAGTTTTCCAGCATCATCAGATATCTCTATATGTTTGATCAAGAATGCAATTTTCCATAATCAGTTAAGAGATGTGCATCAGCATTAATGTTAATTGTTAATGGATATTTTTGACATTATCCGAACAAAAAAACATTTATTAGAAATGATCAAAGATGTTTTTTAGCCTTCCTGGAGCTCCATGACATCCTGAAAAATGCAGATGTATTTACCACAAGTTCAGCCTCTGTGGATACAGAATTATTGGAATTTCAAAGAGAAAAATATAAGATAGCTGAAAAAAAAAAAATGTTGAAACCCCAAATATAAAAGACAGTTTTTTGTTTTTTTTTTTCTTGCCAAAAACACCCAGCACTGAGATTTTCAGACTGCACATCCAATACAGGAATGAACAGATTTTAAAAGAACTGATTTTTTTAATTGAAAAAAAACTGAGATCTGTAAAACAGTGACCAATCTTTTCTAATGCTCTGCTCAGATATACTGAAGAAGTGAACTTTAGAAATATCACACTAAGCATTTATAACACAAGCAAAAAGTATGGCTTTTACCAGGCTACCTAGCCAATAGTGTTTAGAAAATGCAAACAGAGGAAAAGATTCCATATTATCCAGGTTGAAATGGTTTTCTTCTTTGTGTTAATATGATAATTTTTCTTTCTGGAGGTGTGTCACACACAAAAATTGATTAGTAATGCCAAAGCAAAATGCCAAAGCATATTACTGCTGATGCCTACCACTGTTACTCAGAAAAAAGCAAGTCTTGTTGTGGAGCAGTGGTTAATAGGAAAAGGCTAAAGTCATCTTGCAAAACAGCTTCATTTGAGCTGTTAATTTCCTTACATCTTGGAAATCTGTTTCATTTTTGCAAAAGAACAGGAAGAAGTTGGCCTGGCACATTTTCCTCACACTTTCAGACAGCAAAGTGTTGATCTTGAGGAAACTAATTATTTGTCACTCCAGTGTAGTGAATATTCACTTCACTGTTCAGTCTTGGTATACACGGTCTCAGCTGCAAGACTCCCTGCTAGGGGCCCAAATTACATGATGTTGTCATGTGATGTCCAAATTTGTTGATATTAATTACAAATACCTCTTCCTTCATCATGCTGCATTTAGGTACCATATGGTTTCTGTGAAATCACAGTTATAGAGTTGCTGCCCTTTTTCTTCATCTGAGAGCTACAGTATTTCCTTTGTGATAGGACTGGACATTGAAAAAGTTGGCATAGGACACACAGTTGATAGAAATCTGGCTATTATTATTATATAGCATTCTGTAAAGCTCTCAGGCTGCAGGGTAGATGCTGCATATAGAACACCTAGAAAATGAGATCCTGGCTACAAATGGTAGAGAGTCCTAAACTGGTATGTCAGTGCATATCCGTATGGGAATTCTCAACATCCCCAACACACACACACAGTAAAACTGTACTAATAAATGCGTGACTGTGATCTTAGTGGAAGGATGTAAATCACAATACAGGAGGAAGAGAATCACAAAGAATTTGATTTATGCATTTAATTTCCTCAGACATAAGTTCATGAAGACCTCTCTAGTTCTGTTAGTCACTTCAGAAGTTCAGAGCAGGCAAGTCCATACTTTGTAGGCAATTTCTGGATAAGCTCTTGTGCGGAGTGACCTTCTACGAAGGAATGGTGGTGGCATACTGTCAGAGGAAAAACCTTAGGGGATATGTCAAGCGCAATAGTCTGTAGAGCAAAGTAAAAAAAAGAAAAAACATTTACTGATATTTCTTTGGGGATTTTGCACAGAACAGCCAGAGCTCATTATCCAAAACATTGCATTTCTGTTTACTCTTCCATCTAAAGAAGGGCATTTCTAATGAGTTTCTCTGGATTTCAAGAATCAGACAATATGAATCACAATTCTGGGAAGGTCTAAAGAGATTAGGTTGTGTGATGCTAGTCAATGAATACAAAAGGAAAAACTGCTGTGAACATGGACACAGTAGGAAAATGCAGCAGAAGCCTCTGAAAATGGAGTCATTTTTCTGCCAGAATAATTATAGTATAATCAAAGTTTCATTAAAAATGAAAGTGCAATTCCCACATGACACATATGAAACAATTAGTGACTTTAATTTTGCTTTGCTGTAAATGGAGATTCACTATAGCTGAGTTTGCTGTGCAGATAGTTCGGTAATTCCATCGTAATGTTACCTGAACGGTTTCAAATTGTCTATATAAAAATATTTTCTAATCGAAGTCCCTTTCGGCTTTTGGCAAGCACAAGCATGGTCTTCTGGATCACCAGCTTACCCCCCTTTCTCCCTGAGAATATGCTGACTCCACTGCTGGTAACCCAGCTCTTCAAAACAGACCAAAAAGGCACATTTTGAGAAATAAGACCAGCCAGTGTTAATACTCAGCTTGCCTTTTTGCAGGGCTAGATAGTGATTTGTACTACGCATGTGTGCCAGAGTGCTACTTAGACTGTGCCTTGGAGAAACACCACCTGGAAATACTCCTACACAGACAACTCATACTGTGGGGCCGACTGCAAGAGAAGCCAGTAAAGCTACAAGTTTGGGTGAGAAGTGATGGAGTCTGGGTGGATTTTGTCTCTGTCTTCCCTGCTTTTTAGCCTCAGTGATTGAACCACACTAGGGGTTTTGAAGTTTTCAGAAGATATGAGACAATATTAATGAACTATTCCTCCACTCCACCCCCACCCTCCCCATAACAACCTGAAGGAGTAAATGAGTAAGAGTGAATCATTTGGTATTTCTGATGCATCATGTTTCTTGGGAAATTTTCTAAGCCAGTGTTGATCCCATCAGAGTCTTTCTCCTAAAACATTGCCAAAAAATCATAAGCAAGCCCACATTAGGTGAACAACATATTACTGGTTTTGTATCTGTTGGGTATGTTTTCAGCATTTCTATGTAGCAAGACATAGAGAGACTCCTTCAGTAGAGTGAAATAACAGAACCCTAGGTCCCCAATTAAATGTATTTATTTTCTTAATTGGATAGCTGGGGAGTATCATAGGAGAAACTTCTGTAGTAGTTTAATTGCTTTTTAACTTAAACTGGGGAAAATTAACCAGAGTACAAGCTATTATGGTACATTATATATACCAGACTGTGAGACTGAGAGCTTGTCACTGCTGGCTTTTGAATAGGCTGAGAGGGTTTCTTATACGGGAAGGCAGAGGCCCAGGATTTCCCATGAAGATGAACGTAACAGGAGATGCCAAGAGGTATCCCCTGAGAGTCATCTGTGAAGGGAGAGGGGGCAGCAAAGTGTGAGGCTGCTAAACACCAAGTTTCATAAGGGCAATACGATACAGTTCATGCTAAATGGCTCTGCGGTACGAGTGAGTAAAGCGCCTAGAACAGAAGCAGCACCCCAGGTAGAGTGGATATGATGATGGTAGACATTCTGCAGACAAAAAAAGGCCCCAAGTAGTGACAGGCAATGAGAGCTCAAATCTAACTGCTCTAAAAATCAGTAGATTCTTTGGCCTAGGGGGATGGTTGCCATAATTTGTTTCTCGACCTGCTAGTCAGAGCGAGCAGATTGCCACAGCATGAGCACTCCAGCGAGCATGCTGAGCCTGCTGAGTAAAACCAACAGCATTTCCACACAGGACCTGTATACACTTCCCCTTAAAGCTGACCTTGGCAGCAATGGCAAATATCCTAGGTAAGCATATGTTATATATGTATACGTTTTTTTCCCTAACAAAGTACACAATTTTAAATCAATCTGTGGTAGAAAACTTAAAATATCAAGTCCATGGAAAATGATTGGGGTTTTTATGGTGTTTTTTGTTTGTTTTTATTTTGGTTTGGTTTTGTTTACTGTGTAATCTAAACCCACTCGTTCGTTCTCGCTGGAGGTGTCAATGGTGGGACTAGAAATGTGGGCAACTCTTCCATGGATAACTAGGTATTATGAATAATTTCAGTCTTGTACATTCAAATAAACAAGACAGCTGTTACAACCCAATAAAACATTATTGATTCTGTTTGGCTCTATCACAGTTTAGATCTTTGCTGATATCTGTCTCATCAGGAATCGAGTGCTTTGCATTGGTGGACCATGCATAAAAAAATCCCTCTGGAAATGTTATGGTGTGGCCCCATCTCAGTGGCTACATGAAAAGCAGCTGTAAGTGAAAAGTAACTGCTAGTGAAATATAGTCGTGGTAAGACATTATTTCAATATTAACACTTTTCCATTCATCATATGTAAATACATGCTCTTAGTGCCTCGGTTCCCCACGGCCCTCCCTCTGCTTGTCAACCCCTATCTGTTAGGCTGTGCACGTGCATCTCACAGCGCTTGGACGGCAGCTGGGAAACCCTCACTGGGGCCGGCAACTTCCTTCAGCCTCTCTACCCACGCACGCAGCTCGTGCTCGGTGAATGGGCTCTAGGGAACGACCAAGAATGACTGGCTTGATAAGGTTTCCATAAAATTCATTTTTTTCCCCCTGCTACTTCTTTCCCTCTCCTCTTTAAAAACCCCGCAGATCGCCTGAAATGCAGTCAGGAAACCTAATTAACTGCCTGTGGTAATAACGATGACCTTCCTCCGTCCTGTGTTTTTTTCTAGACTGGACTTTTCTGGGACAAACAGAGACCTGGCATAAACAAAGCATCTCTGTCACTTCCAGTGAAATTCTGTTGGCTTTAAAAACTGGGTCTCCTTTCTCCCTCTTATGTGAATGTCAGTTTTATTCTATTTGATAGTTTCATATTTCATTTTCTTTTTTCTCCCTCCTCTAAGTAATACTCAAGGAAATGAGATGCCTGAAATAATCAAACAGCAAAAGTCAAGTATGTAAAAATTAAAAATTGGTTACACACTTAGGTACTTTAGCTAAACCGATGGATCCTGGTCATGGAAATTTTCACCATTTGAATTCTGCTCAGGTCAGCAGCAAGCAAAGCTCATTATTTTCAGGTGATTGTTTTGTGGCCTATAGGATATAGATGGATGATTTTTTTTCCCCCCTCGTGGAATAGGTTTTATATCTCCAGTTCACTGTAGTCTATAAAGCAGAACTACATGCTACTGCACAGAAGGGGATTTCAACTCACCAGTAAAATATCGAAAAAATGCTTCTAGGGTTGTATGGATTTCAGACTATCAAATCTTCAAATTGCTTCTGATATTGTGCATGAATGAAATCTGTTGCAAGCTATTACTAAGACCTTTTAACTGCTGGAGAGCTGTTGCATTTCCTTTTGTATTCAGGCGACCTGAGTACTGAGTCTGCCAAGAGGCAGAGCAGCCGGTCAGCTGAGGCCAGGGCAAGGCCAGGAGTGCTGTGACAGAGCCCAGCCCAACATCCCACTCTCTGGCACTGGTAATTCTCTTTGTAAGTCTCTTCCTTGTCCATTTCTCACAACTGAGGAATCCTGCCCCCTCTTCTCTTTTTCTTCTGCCTTCCCAAAATACTGTGGGTATTGTGTTGCCTTGGGAAAGTACCATACCTCTCTTAGGTTACTGTCATGTCTAAGCTTTTTCCCTAAATATAACCAAGTTTGTCCACTGTTAGTCATTGACAGCTGTGTGAAGAGCCCCCAGAGAACCTCGGAAGAATGGGAAATGGCTGATAAGTGCAGAGTGGACACACTGCTGCATCTGAGTCCTTGTCCAAAGGGTTACACGTGCTTTTCTTCATTTGCAACGGCTTTATTCATGTGCGTGGCTTATTGCTAGGCATTGTATTGCTGGCCTTAATTTCTGGTATGTACACATGGTGACTGCACAGTGGGCTGTTACTGTATCACTCACTTCCCTATTCCTTTCAGTGACCCAGAGAGGAAGGAACAAGCAGGGATGAAGAGCGAACAAGGATCTCCTGCAGTCCATGTAATTGGGAGAGGGAGTGACAGGGGAGCACGTGAGTAAACATAAATAGGAGCTGAGCAGGAAATACTGCATTTGAGTGACACAAACAGAAAAAAAATATAAGAGGTGTCCTAAGAGGGACAGACAATGCTTTTTCAAGACAGGTGCTGGCAGCTAGAGGAGCAACAAGTAGCATAGGGAAGTGTGATGAGCTAGCCTAAGGCAAAGCTGAGATGAAAGCACCAGAAAGACTCAGTTTTCATGGAGAAAATGTAAGGATGGAAACAGTCAAACGTTAATTCTCTATCTGAGTTTCATTCTTTGAACTGTTCCAGTGGTACAAGCTATGGAAACAAGCTATGTCCCCTCTAGTTGTTGAATATGAGAGGAAAAAAAACAGATCTGTAGTTTTTGGAAGTTATGCATCTTTCACTATCCATGAAGGAAGGGAGAAAAGATTTTTTGTTGACTCTAAGAAGCTCTGTATGAACCCGTAACAAACAAGATACTTGAAACTATCTTCAACACACCTTTCGGCTTATGACACATAGTTGTAGGCAGAAAGCTGCTTTTAAGCAGGTGAAGAAAAAGATTAGTCTGTTAAGACTCTAGCTGATCAAACTGATCAGTTAGATCTATTTTGTTCCTGTTTTACACCATTGTGATTTATCACCTGTTATTTGTTTTATTGCACCAGTAAGCATTTAAAGGCAAGAACAATTATTGTGGTACCATGTTTATGAAACACAGAGCAGAATGAGAGTTCTGATCCAAACTTAGGCCTCTCTGCATGCTATACTAATGCAACTTCATATGACTTCCTAAAAAAATACAGAGATGAAAGAAACACCATGCTATCTTCCTACAAGTCTGTCTTGCAGAGATTCAAGAATAATTGTGTGTTTTTCAGCTCTCCAGAATCTGCAGCTAGTATATATGTGCATATCTTCCTGACTGTCTAATTAAAATAATAACAACAACAACAAAACTTATTTTATCTTTGGGTGAGTGTTTATCCCTGGGTGACAGTTTTAACAGAAACTGCTAAAGGCTGTTAAAGCATAAAGTACCTGTAGGACTTGTTTAAAGTGCCTGGTGCATCTGGCATGGCACCAAATAAACAGAAGCCTTTGGTGTTCCATGGCAGTCACAGTAAAGCACTGCTGAGGGGCTTACTTGGCTCAAATTTTTTTTTCCTACTCAGTTTTTAATGCCTTTTGATTGCAGTTGAATGCAGCATACATAGAGTTTTATGCTTATTTCAGGTTTAATTATGAAGCCATGCTTTTGGCACCATAATAAAGTGGAATACTTTTTCTTAGGAAAACCTTTCAGGCTTTAAATCTTTGTCTGCTGGTATAAAAACAGATTTGTGTGTCACGGCTTCTGCTCCTTTCTGAAACTTTCCCTCTCCTGCGATAAATGCAAACATTGCAGCCACTGAGCCACACTTCTGATATCCATGGCAAAAAAAGCAGATAAAATCCTTTGAGATCACAGAGCCAAAAACATGTCACCTGAGAAGAATTCTTAACAAAATATGGCTATACTGGAGCCAGGAGGACTCCAAATGATGCAGTGATAGCATCCTAGCACATTCCCCTCACAGTAAAGCACCTGTCTCAAAAACAACTTTACAGTATTTTAGAACTATCAGGCTGCTTTGAAAATAGCTGTTTTTCTAATGGAAATGTGCTTAGCTTAACTGCGTAGTTTGTCCAGCTAAAAATAGGCCAACCCCCAAACGGGAACAAGCAGCAAAAGGGCGGTGAGGCCTGCCTCCGGTGAGGCTTCGGAGGCCGACGCCTGGCAGCGATCCGAGGAAACATTTCCATGGAGGCCGTTGCCACCACCATGACTACGCAGGATGTCAGGTTTAAAAGACCAGAAGGAGAAGAGGGTTCCAGGAGGCCGTGTGGAGGCTTATGGAGGAGGCAGGGGCAGCACAAATGCTTTTGTGAGACAGAAGATAGTGCTGAGCCCTCAGGAGAAATATCTGAGTCTGTGAGACAGAGCAAAGCTGTGGCTGAATAGATCAAACTTCTCAAATATAAATGTGCGCGCACGGCAAGCTGCCTAGTTGGCTTGAATGAAGCCCATTTCCGAACAATAGTTTCATTGCATATCAGATCCAACGACCAAGCGTGTGGTGTTTAGAATAGAGCGCTGTGAGATACCACTGGTAAACCTCGGACTCTCGCCCTTATCTTGTCCCCTATCTACAAGCACCTGAATAGAGGCCTGACAGCTCTAAAGCGCAGAAAAGATTTAATGAGAGATTTTTCTCAACATGGCTTATGTTCCGGGTGGAAAGAGGGATGATAAATTGAGAGAGGCCTCACTGAGACATGCTGAGAAATTCAGATTTTCCGAAATCCCCTCAACATGCCTTTAGTTGGGCACTTAGAATGGCTGGTCAGTTATTAGAGCCTGGGCTGAATTACTCTTTGGTGAAATCCATTAGCCTCAGACGGAGAGGCAGTGGAAAATTCCACACTTCCCTCGTTCCTTGGTCCGGTGAATATTTATTAGTTGTACCAAGTGGAACAATTCTGACAAGATATTAGCTCTTCAGCCCAGTGCTCCAGACAGTCCTTTAAAACTTGGAAGCTCAAAGTCGGGCCTTTTGTGTGACTTGGCCCTGGAGCTTGCCGGTCCCCAAGGGAGCATTCAGAACTGTGACCTGCGATGGAGTTGTACATTTCCCCTGCAGTTTTCATGGGGATTTTCATCCTGGGCCTGAGGACTATGTCTCTATAAAAGTGTCATTGAAACAGCTGCACTTGCTGCCATTGAAAAAAGGAGGAAGGGAGAGGAGAGGGAGAGAAGAAGGGAGAGGAGAGAAAGGGAAGGGAAGGGAAAGAGAAAGAGGGAGGGAAGGGGAAAAAGGGAAGGGGAAGGATTTTTGACTGAATGACACAATGCCTAAAAGAAAAATTCTTTCCTCAAGAAATTCCAATTTTCTCTAATACGAATCCAGCCCAATTCAAATGTTTACAGAGAATTAGGACTAGACGTGCACAAGGCAGAAAACACAGGCTTCATGCTAGTGAGTCTATCGAAAGGTTATAGCCTACAAGCACCTCGACACGGGGTCCCAGCAAGAAGTGCAGGTCGGAAGGAGCAGCGAGTTTTTCATAACCACAGCAGCAAGTGAAAGTTCAGAGTCTCATCTGAGCACCAGGAGCGCAGAAACCAGTACTAGTGTGGGACGTACGACTTAGGCATTTTTAATTTTTAAGAATCTTGAAAAAATGACCAAAGGGACAGGAAAAAATAGCAGAACATATTCAGGGGCTAGATAAAATGCTTTCCACCTAAAGAAGGTAAAAGGCTCAAACTGTTTACCATACCAAAGAGATACTTGAGAGGTAAGTGACTAACAGTAAACCAGCTTATTCAAAGGTACTCCATTCTCTGGGCTGACCAATCTCATAGAGAAAAAATGTACAGGGAGCTATGACTAGAACTGGAAGCCAGTTTAATCTTAGAAATAATGTCCTTTTTTAAACTGAGGTTTATTAACAAAGGATGTAGAATAAAAGAAAATGATGAAATGATGAAGATCTTCCTGGAGAATTTACCTTAAAGGTATTTTATGCGTTAACACATGTTATTAGATTATCTGGGATGTGTGAAAAGTGCCTAAACAGAATTTTAAAAATTTATTTTTTTAATTTAAAAATTAAAAAAATACCTTTTAATTAAAAAAAAAACAAGTTTAGACAACTTATCCTCTCAAGATCCTGTTCAACCTTAATTTTCTGTAATCAGATAGTCCTTCAGTTTTAAAAGCTATACATTTATGTTTCTAGGTCAGAGAAAAAGGGAGAAATATCTGAGTAGATTTGTCTCCATCTCTTTGCTTTACATTTATCTGCACCACAGGTGGCAAATATTAACCACTGTATGTGTGTTAACCACAGGTTTTCTTGAAACTTATGGAACTTCTTAACGAAGCTCTGGTGCTTTTCTGTCTACAGCATATCCTGTCACATAACCCAAACTTACATTGATCATTGGATGGGCTTTTTTTTTTTTTTCTTTTCTCTGAGTCACTGTAATGAGAACAGCATAAGGAAAATAAAAATTTGAACTGAACTGGGTCTCTCTCTCTTTTACACAGACTGTCCAAATGCAAAATGTGAGCTATGCTGTCACTCTCCCAAGGGAAACATATTGCCTTTCAGCACTTCTCTCCCTGAGCCTTCCTGCTATCCTTTGGACGCAGAGTTGCGCTCTGCTGCTCTCCCTGTGCATCTCTCTCTCTCATTCTCTCTCTCCGCTGTTGCTGAACTGCAGCTCCCACCAGCTTTTGCAGCATCAGAGGCAGCTCTCTTCTCAAACCAGCAGTGAATCACATCACCTGAAGAAGAAGAACAGCAAACTGAGCTCACTAGCCTCACTGCATGTAAAGCGTGAGGTGCCAGCAGCAGCCACCGCACAGAAGGATTGGGCTGTTTGCGAGACCTGCTTAGTCTGAGACCTGCTGCCTGCGCTTTGAAAGCTGTCACAGGGGTTTTTAGGAGCGTGTGCATTTAGAGGATGTTTTTTGAGAAGCTAATAGTCTGCTGCAAGTGAAAGCTGGGAAAAGCTGTGGCTCGCTGCTGCTGCTGCTGCTGCTGCTGCTGCTGCAGTAGCTGGTGCAGAATGAGTGTGTAAAGGAGAGCTGCCGGAGCCGTGCTGTGAGCCTCCTGTCCTGCTCTGTCTTCATTAACTGGAGGGATACAGAGGAAAACAGATGCACTAAGCAAGTGCCACACTGGATCTATTACTGTGCACTCTTCACTGTGGAAAATGGTCAACAAAGACATGAATGGATTTCCAGTCAAGAAGTGCTCAGCCTTTCAGTTTTTTAAAAAAAGGGTAAGGTTTTCCTTCAATTATTTCTTTCTAATCACTTTTTATTTCCCTTTTTTTTTTTTTTTTTTTTTCTGCTAACGTGCCACAGCAGAGAGTAAAGCCTTTGAGGAAGGAAGATGCTTTAATAAGAGTCTTCCATAAAGAGCCCCCTGCGCCAGCGGCTCTGGCGAACCCCAAGGGCACGGGCATCGCTGGGAAGGGGAGCAGGGAGGGGATCGGGGAAGAGGGACCGCACGGCATTACGTAAGCACCCTTTGCTGGGGAATGTGCATCTCAGTCACAGCTGACCGCGGGGCTTGACGCAACACAACCGGCTATTCGCGCCGGGAACGCACTCCAAAGCAGCGCGTGGCTTCGTTGCAGCTTGCCCTGCTCTCTTGCCCGCTGCCCCACATCCGCCCAGGGGCATGACTTGCTCCACACCTTTCCCTCGCTTGCCTGAAGAGCAGCGTTACCCACCTCCATCCATCTTCTGGCTGAAAAAAACAGAGAACAAAGAGGCGTTTGTGAGCCCAGCAAAATATTTCATAGCCTGTCATTTGCTTGTAATCACAATTAATGCAGGAGGAAAGAGTGAGAATAAGGTCCACCTGATTGTGATTTTTTTTATGTTCTTTAATTTGACTGAAATGACAGAGTTTCAAAAAAAATACTGCATGTTGTATTTGACTGCTGATTTCCATAAAAAAAAAGTGTACGTGAAACACTCTGCCTCAATACATTGGTTGAGTTCATTCTCTGACTGTTTTACAGCGATGATGCTGAACACACTCCACTTAACTTGAACAACAAAGTTATTTCCATGTGACAGCGAGATAGATATTCTGAATACACCTGGGTAGCAGAGCATCTGAAAGAGACTGGTAGCAAGGACTCCCTTATGGAAAGGATTTCCTCAATGATTGAAATGATGGACCTCTCTTTAAGCAGACTGAAGCAGGAGCTGATAAGCTGCTCCATTCACTCACTCACTCACTCATTCATTCATCCCATTCATTCTCTCTCTGTGTTGTGCCAAGAATATGGTCATTCTGCTTAACCCTTCAGGTAAAGGAAGTGAAGTCAACAGCAGGTGCTGGTATATAAGCCAGGACCAAGCGCTTTTGGGCATCAAAATGCCAAATTTAAAAGCAGATCTGGAAAAAAAACAAGCTAGCTCACTCAGAGAGGAAAAAAAAAATGTGGTCTTTGCTGACATTTGTTGTTGTTTCAGAGATGTCTGGTGGAAGCTTCAGGTAGAGGTGGAAGCCTGGACACTGCTCAGACCTGAACCATAAAGAGAGTTCTTGTCCAGGCATCTTCTAATTTAAGTGTGTGCTTTTGGTACATGTAGACTTGATACACTGTTCACCAGAAAGGTTTATCTGGTTTTCAAAACTACTCAAAGGTTTAAAGACAAGCTAATTATTAAAGAGGAAAAAAAAATGACTTGCAATTCCTGCATGAGGTTAATTATCGGCAGTGGTTTTCTATCTCATTTAGTGATGAGAAGAGTTATCGCAGGAAGGCTCCACATAATTTTGTTCTAAAAGCAGGGGAAAATGTTTTTTGTCAAAGCTATTCTGGTTATCAGTGAATATCTCTTTGGAAAAGGCTGTCAGCTGTAGTTGTACTTGAATAAACTACCATAGTTAAACAGTCCTGTACAGTGGATCAGGAGAAAAAGTCACTTTTTAGTTTCTGGGGATTTTTCTTTTATTAGGTGTTCCCTTTTGCTATTGTGATGAAGATAGATGAGATCAGTGAAATTCCCTCTCTATGCATTTTTGTCAATAGATAAATATGTTCATTGATGTTTTTGCTCCCTCCATTTTCTTCTTCCTAGAAAATCCTCTGTATCCAAATATTAACCACATTGTTCCTACATCAGTCCCTGCAGTGTGTACAAACAAGAAAAGCTTTACATTCCAAATGTGTTACTGGCTTCCAGCCTTGTATCTTGCATTTACTGGACTGATCCTCTACCAATGCTCTGGATACTCTGTCTGAACAACCACCAAAATCTTGCATCCAGAGAAACACAGCTGCTAGGTTTCTTGATTCAAATCTTGTCTGGGATTTTATTTGTGATCTGTTGGACTATTTGCACCACAGGAGGACCAGAGTGTCATAACCACCACAAGCAATCAACTGTATACATCCTATATAAATCGTAAGAGCGAGATCTTGCCCAGAGGAGCTTAATAGTTCTGAATTTGGGTATGAACTACTGTTGTCTAACAGGTGTTTTCCTGACAGGTGACTGAAACCCAGAGAAGCGGATTCATTATGCGGGTACACTGCAGCTTTCCCCAGGTCACGCACTGTGTCAGGGATGAGACAAGGGATGGGAACCCATTTATCATTCCCTGTGTTTGTCTCTTGAAAAAGCTCACATTTCCAGCACAGATGAGTTCTAGCCTGATTCTAAAAATCCTCATCAATCTGGGTTAGAACACTGCAGTTTTTAGGGAATATTATTTTTCCACTAGATTAGATTTGTTTGGAAGCAAGAACCAGATGCATCTTCATTGTTTTCACTTTCCATAGTGCCTTCTGTTTTCACTAAGTTACAACCTTTGTTGCTCGGTCAAGAGTGCAGAAAGGACTGGCAGAGAGAGCTCTGTGGATTTTGGCTAGGCTGAAAGTACATTCAAACACTGACTTGCATTTCAGAACCCTTTTTTATTTTTTTTTTAAGCCTGGCTTACTCTCTGATGACAAAGCACTGACTCTCTGGGATGCTGCCTACTTTGTCAGATGATTCAGAGTATGGACTAATCATGTCCAGAGGTCTGAGGTTAGGAAGGAAAAGATGGAATTAAAAGGCAATACATCTGACAGAAATAAAAGGAAAAATAGAAACTATTGCTATGGAGACAACCTCTAGAAGTCAGTGCTGAGGGGGCTGGAACAAACAGGTAGGGGCTCTATCCACTTGAAATCTGTCCAGTTTGGAGGAAAAACAATGCCTATACCATGCCTATACAATGCCTATCTTTTTTTTTTTTTTTTTTTTTTTTTTTTCCCCAAAACACATAGCAGTTACTCACAACTGGGACCAGGATCGGATTTCAATATTGAAATATTCTTTTTAGTAAGCATGGCATGGAAATCTAAAAGGAGAAGGGGAAAAAAGAGAAGCTCATGGGCATTTATAGGCACAAGGAGAGAATATGAAGGGACTTCAATAAAGGTAATTTATGAAAGCTGTTGTTTGCATAATCTTGGATCATGGCATAAAAGGGCATCATGTGGCAAAGCAAGGAGATTAAAAGATATTATCATCTCATGGCATATAGCTGCCTTCACCGGGAAGAATTTGCTCTGTTTTTCCTGTCCGTGGATGTTGGGCATTGGGTACCAATAAAAATAACCCTCTAACTTGGGTTAGAAAAAAAATGACTGAGAAATCTCTCTTTCTTATATGCCAGCAGCATGTGGAGTTTCCCCAAGGTTCAACTGAGGATAGGACAAGATTGATACAACAGTCAGTTTGGCCTCTACCAATGCTCTGGATACTCTGTCTGGTTCTGTTAATAGACACAAACCATGCTCCTCTGGTGCTCACTGCTCTCAACCTTCCGAGCCTTACAGGATTACTAGGAGAAGTGGACTTCATATGGATTTCATAGGATATTTGAACACACTAAAACTGCAAAGACACTACTGCCAGTCAGGCAGCAGGTCTCCCTGGCATGGAACCAGCCACCATTCCTGCCAGATCATTTCAAGAGGTGGTCTGAAGTATTTGCCCAGCTTTCTTCTACCTTACAGTGAGTTTTGGAGAGCATTTTGCAATATATGACCTCCTTCAAATTGAAATAGCATAATATGTTGTATAACACATGAAAACCAAAATAGTTAAAATGAGAGGAATGATGAACTAATTGCCTGTGGTACTTAGATTAAGGCTGATGATATGGTAACCTGGAAACTCATTATCCTCTCAGGTGTGGACCAAGAGCAAATACACATTTATTCACAATGTAAAGATAAATGACTCATGAATGGACAGGCTCCGAAAGGAGCTTTTTCTTTTTCAAAAACAATACAAAAAAAAAAAAAAAAAAAAAAAAAAAAAAAAGGAGGTAGAAAAAAAATGCCAGGGAATGCCTTTCAGGGGAAATTTATTGCAGGGATTCAGAATTTGCTACTATGAAACCTGATAAGGGAAAGAATATCCATAATCCCTTTTCACTGAGAAAATTTGCATTAATTAGCAATTTAGGTCAAGCTAAAGTGAACATGCAAAAGAAGAAGATAAACCCCCTATCTTTGTTTCTATGCAGTTTTTCCAATTGCATATTTTGTGGAAACCATGCTCTTTCAAGACAAGCATTTTAGGTCACTATGCACCAGCAGCTTCCTCATAGATAAGCGGAAAAGGCTAAAACACCATCATACATGAAGATCAGCCTCCTCTAAAGCTCAAGACAGTGAGAAGCTGAGAGGACTGCAGAATTACCTGTATAGCATTTGAGGATTGTAGTAATTTTGCAATACAGAAATTTCCAGTTGACCTCATATGGATTATAATCTTTCTGGTGGATTGGGCTTGGGCACCCTGTTTTCTGCTCTGCCTCTTTTGCAGAGGTAGAAGTCCATTTCAGAACTGGAATTTTGCTTTTTTTTTTTTTTTTTNTTTTTTTTTTTTTGGGTAATTTGGAGTCTATCTGGAAGAAAATAAATGAGATCTAAAGCTGACTGTACCCTAGGAAAATGCCAGCTTTATATGGGATGACTGCTGCTTGAGCCACTGTCACAAAAGTACATAAATTTTCATGTTGATTTCTGGAGAAAGGGATCCTGGCAAGCCATGATCTTCAAGTCAGGCAGAGTTTTGCTGCTGTACAGACTCTTTTGACGTCTCCTTTCTTCTGCAGGGAGCAATGCTGCGCAGCTGTGTCGCTGCTTGCCATTACAAGCGCTAAGTACCTGCCCAAAACAAGCCTAAGTCCATTATCAGACTATCCATCTTGTCCTATCAGAATAGGACAAGAGGAAATGGCCTCAAGTTGTGCTAGGGGAGGTTCAGATTAGATATTAGGAAAAAACGAAAGGAAGGAAAGAGTGGTGAAGCATTGGAACAGGCTGCGCAGGGAGGTGGTGGTCACCATCCCTGGCAGTGTTCAAGAAACGTGTAGATGAGGCACTGAGGGTTAGCAGGCATGGTAGTGATAGGCTTATGGTTGGACTCGATGATCTTAAAGTCTTTTTCCAATGATAATGATTCTATGAATATAAACAGATTTTTGCAGACAACAAGTGCCAGGAGGAATTGAATGTGGCTAAAAGGAAGGTGACCTGATAGCTCAGTCAGACCTCAGCCATGAAGAGGACATGTGTTGAGCTTACCAACTGCTTCCTCAGCTCCTGTCTCTCATTTACATTCCAAAAAAAGAAAAAAAAATACATTAAAAAAAAGGAACTTAAATGGTGAAATATGAGAGCTAATGAAAAACACTGTAAGTAAGAACTGAAAGAACTGAATACTGTTTTTGCATGGAAAACTTTGCTTCTCTTCGTCTTCTAGTTTCACCAGTTTCCATTTTTTTTGGATGAGATCACTACAAATATTTTGCTTCTGAACTGGTGTATAGAACAAAATTCATGAGGCAAAACCGTTGAAATTTTAAGAAGAAAAGCTATCCGAGTCCCTTGTTTAGACTTCAGATGTGAGAGGATCTTTCAATCTTCAGTTTAAAAGCTTGGAGGGATGAATAAAAAAAGAAAAGAAACCTGAAAAGATGGGGGAAGAACTATAGAATGAGAGAAAAGAACAGAACAAAACAAAACGAAACAACCCCAGAAAACAGTAGAGAGGAAAGACTATTCCTTTTTTCCTTCTTTAACCACTTTCTTCTCCTTTGATAGAAACATAAGACTGGAAGGCATCTCTTAATGCTTTAAGCCTGGTCTCTTCTTCTCATCACCAAACATGTCCTATATTCCCTTCTACAAATTGGGCAAACTGCTGTTTGTAATTGCCCAGGTCTTGTGGAGAAAACAGACTGTTTGAAAAGTTAGAAATCTGCCTCCCCTTTCCAGCCTGTTCTTATACTAGAGCAGTTTATCTCCATTTGCTCTTGAGCCAACATTAAGAAACAGTTTAAATAGCCCTTCCCCTTCTCTCATATGTATAACCACTGATGTGTTTATAGGGAGCAATCACTTCTTCTCTTGGATGTATTTAGATAGCTAAACAAGCCCACTTCCTAAAAAAAAACATGTAAATGGAGATCCTAGAGCAACAGAAAAAAGAAAGCACAATACAACCTTAAAAAATTAAATGAAAAAGATTTTTTTTTCTAATTAGCATGTTATCAGGAAATAATTATCAGTGGATGTTATTTACAACAGTTGTTTTTAACAAAAGCAATTGAATATTGAGAATACGGAAACAGTAAATAACTCCAAAATTGTGTTTATTAAAGACACAGCACCCACAGGTTTCCAAATCAGATTACACGCAATTAAGCAAGTCTCAAAATATCTTCATGAGTTAAAAAAAAAAATCCCATTTCACAGATGGGACAGAGAGAAATTAGTTAAGTTTAGGTCAATGACAGAAGTTTTTCCTGTTTCCTCTTTCTAACTCTAACTTTCCCTTAAAAAAAAAAAAAAAAAAAAAAGGCATTTCCTTTCCTTTAAAGAAAATACCTGCTAGTGCTTCGTTTGGTGGAAGATCCAGAGCGTCATGGGAGTGAAGGTGCCTGCTGGTTAGGTAGCACACATAATGGAAACCTAATAAAGAAGCATTCTACTCATGCCTGCCCACTCCGGGGTGCTTCCAGCTTCAGCTGTGCTGATCTGCAACTTTCACAGGTGTCATTTTTGCAGGGTCGCCCTGGAGCAATGTTCAGCCCTGAATAAGCACTCAGGAGGCCAGACTTCTCATCAAAACTCTGACTTCAGTCTAGTGTTTGACCATTTCGGATATGCTAGCAGACATCTCTTGGCTGCCTGTCCAGATTGGAAGCTCTTTGGAGGAGAGGGAAAGAGTGTCCCTGTTTCTACAGGACAGTCAGTTCAAATATTGGTTGAGGTTTTGTGAATACAGAGAACAGTGAAAATCATTGGCTCTATCAATCAGAATCAAAGCAGCAGAATAATTTTTTTAAATGTCTGACTGAGAGTTGATTTTTGATGACTGCAAGTGGGAAAGATATCTATTATTTTATTTCCTGCTCTGGTTTTATTAGATATTTGCCATATTGTCTTGGTTCATTCAGTTAGTACTATGTATGCTACTAGGACAGTTAAGTCTTCAAGAGTGTTGCAGAAGAAAGTAAGAAAGGTTATGAAGGCAAATGCTTGAACTAAAGGTCATCAATCAAATTTGTAAATGCATATTCAGAAATACAGCACTAATTACTTTGAAATTCTGCTTTCTATTCTAAGTAATAATAGATTAGCGGAAAAAATGCATAGCTCTTTCAATATCTTTTTTGATCTCCGCACTTATCTAATGAAATAATGATAAACTTTAGCACACTTAATTGTAAATAACGTGGAATTTGATTAATGATAAGTTATTTCTAGTTTTAAAATAAAAGAAATTTTGAAACATATTATCACTATCTGACAAGCTGATTTATGTAAATGCATTTTTCCTAAAATGTCACCTTAAAGCAGAACATGAGTAGTGCCCCTTATAAGAACAGACATACCAATCTGAGCTTTTTTTTTTGGTTGCAGTGCTGGACTAAACCTCTCTGCCTTGGGAACAAAATCAATGTGGGAATCCTCTATGTAAAATCTTTCTAATTAACTGCTAGGCCATGATGCAAAGAGGAGTAGTAAGAGAAAGATATGTGAAGAGGAGATAATGGAAAGTAATGTTGGAGGAGGACAGCCTCTGATATAAAAAACCTATAATAAAATTAATGGTTGTGCTGCTGCTGAAGATATGTAGCTGGGAGAAAGCCCAGTGTTAGGAACTTGCAAACTGCAGCTAATGATTACAAACTGTGATTCATTTCTTGTTTGAACTCTTTAAAATTGTCTTCTATTGTTGCCCTGTAAGAATCCTTGAAATTAAAGGTTATGTAGAGTATTTTAATAATAAAAGTGATTATGGTGATAATAATTCAGCACACAGTGCTCAAAATGTTGTCTTTAACCCTTAAATAAAGTCTTATCTCCATAATCTACAGGGATATGTGTTCACTGAAAAAAGACCTAATCTCTCACTGGAGGAAGGTCACTGAAATCAACAGAAATGTATCAGACTCTCAGACTTTTATTTTTTTTCTTCAGATCCTCAGGTATCTCACATTCATAGTGTAGTTAAAATGAAACTGTACATTTTTTCAAACTTTTCTTTAACTCATGGTCCTTCATGCTTTTAAATTTTACAGTAAACTGACTGGCTGCCCAAGTAACCAGGATTTTGTCCCATTGTATGGCACTTGAGAGGTGTAATACAGATGTATTTCTGTGTCTAAAATACACAATTTATAGTTATCCTAGTCTGTGCTGACCTTAGCGACTGAGCTCAACAATGATACAGAAGTAATTGTTCCAAAATGTCAACTATTTCCAAGCAATCAAGTAGAGTAGGAGAAGCAATAGGCATTAGCTAATCCTTATGCCATAAGTAGCTTCAGAGAACTGTTTGAGTATTTTACATCATGTTCAACTCCAGTGCACAAACCAAAAGCTCTTCAGCTCAGTAGTGCGGTCTCTTCTTCTTATGCCAACAAAACGGAGATATGATAAAAGTCATGTCTTCTGTGCCCCTTCAGTTTAGTTTTTATCCTGGCTATGTGTAATCATTTCCTTTGCTTCATGGTCACCTTGGCCCTTTCTATAGTGATATCACTGACTTCAGCCTGATTTCCTGTTAGGCTAGGAATGCAGTAGACAATACTAATTAATGACCAAGCCTTTTATACAGGATTACTGGTTTTGACCTCTCAAAAAACTATCATGAACACATTTGTTACTACTCTAATACTCTGCATAGCTGCTCTATGGTTCAGCAGTACTATGGATTTACCTCTAAAGTTGTAAACCTTCAACCAAAGATGCTTTTTGATCACCAGGATCATAGACTTTAAGGTGGGAGTAATTGTACTCCCTCTCTTATTGAACAAGGCCCAATGGGCAGGTGGTTAGACCAGCATTGTCTGTACTGTTTTAAAGGCTTTGTAGTTTCATGGAATTTCCAGAGAAGAAAACAATGTCAATATTTCCATTGCCTTTCTGAAAACTGGACTTCCGACACACACATAGCCTACCTTTTCATAGTCACTTCTCCATCAAGTTCATTGTTCCTGTTCCTGTTCACCATTCCTAGTTCTGCCTCAATTAAACAGCCAGGGTCTTCAAGAAAAGAGATTTTACAGAACTTAGCTTTGTGTGGTGGGTCAAAAAGACTTTCCTGCTGCCCTGTAACAAGAACCAGCCCCAGATGTCTTACCTGCCCTTGACTGCTGCAATGAAATCCTTGGCTGCATTGAAAGGATGCAAAATGCAGGATCTCTGGCTATCAATAGTCTAAATGTGTATACAGAATATCAGGCACACGCTTCTCCATCCTTCCTTGGACAAGAGTTTTCTCCATTTCAGAACTACCGCACCGTAAAGGTGCATTTCTGCATGTGTATTTTTTGAAAGAGAACAAATGTCATTGTAAATCCTAATACATTGACCTACAATTAAGTTCAAGTATATGAGAAGACTGGGAACAGGTCTGATAGACATGCTGTAGACTTATCTTTAGGGTCTTATCAAGGCAAGTGAGTAGCAGCTTCAGTGCTGTTCTAATGAATTTCCATAGTGATTCTTCGAGGAATTTACTCACTTATATACATATGCATATATGTGTATGTGCAAATGTATGTATGTATACATAGAATTTCCTATTGCCATTTCTCTTCCTGCCTCAGGTAACAGGGTGAGGTTTCTTGCTATACCATACATGGTGTGGTATTCGAGCATGCTGAAGTGTTTTTAGGAGGACATCTATGTCAGATTTTTATTTGAACAGGTCCATATTTCCATGTGATGTGTTCTGCACAGACAAATCCTATGTTACCTAATTGTCTGCCTGAATAAAAAAAGGATGCACAAAACTTTGTTATTTTTTTCTGGTTGTTCTAGGTGTAATGCTTCGTGTAGCATGTCAGACAAAATGATTCCCTAGCTCAAGCCCACTGATACTACCAAGACCATCTGGGAAGTGGACAGACAACGAGCAATGCAGTCCTCAGGAGGGAACTTGGAATATCAATTCATTATCTTCACCCTGCCATTCCTCTCTTATCTCCTGCATTTCAGCTTGACAGTGTCTCCCCAGTGCATAATTTTAGGAGCTACAATGCACTTGGAGTAGATGGGAGATCTATGTTTTTGATAAGGAGACTGTGAACTTGATTCATGCTGTCAGAAGCTTACATTAATGCACATTGCTTCTTGAGCCCTCAGTTTCTATGCATACATTCTCCATCAGTCCTCTATGAGAGGAATAGATTTTATTTCAGATCCAAAAGCTTTTTCTGTATTTTAGGGCTTTGCTTCTTTTGTTCTGTGCTTACAGTGCAGTACAATACAGTGCTGAGGAAGCAAAGGTGCCTGCTCAGGGATATATTGCCTGGACCAAATAAATTCTTTTTAAGATTAATCAAGAAATGCTAAAGGGAAAAAAGATTTGAGCTACTGTGAAATTGTTCATTCCACCTTCCAATTATTCAGTATATGCTAAGCCTGAAAGAGCTGTAATTAGATATGACAAAAGCCTTGTGATATCCTCTTTTTCTACTCTTCCAAGTGCACTGGCAGTACTCCATAAATAAACCTTTTTTTTTTTTTTTTTCATGAAATTTCTTCTCTTTATCATGCTTCTACTCCCTTTTTCCTCCTAGGCCTAATCCACCTGGACCTACCAGCAGCAGCAGCCTGGGTACAGAATGGGCCCATACAGCTAGAAGGGGAACTGCATGTTGTTTGGGAGTCCAGCCTCACACTGCATTTGAGGCTTTATGAAGTTCTTGGAGGGACTTGTAGGAGCTTTAGAAAATCTTCTAGACCCAACATCTTTGTGAATCTGTGCCTAAATGTGAGAGCCAGATAGACATACTGGGCTGTTCCAATTTAGGCATGCCACCTAAAAATTATTCTGCTTTGCCATAGCAGGTTGATTCAAGGGAACAGCACCCAATGCCCGGGCTCCCTGGTCAGCCATCAAGGGGATCGAGTCACAGGGGCTGGGAGAAGACATGTGCCTTGCAGTTAGATGCATACGTTGCTTTTGAAAGCATTCCCTGTAGCAAAGGAATCACTTGCCAACTCTGCAGCACTAGGCTGTGGTCTGATTTCCCTTATTTCATGGTCTTTAGTTACAGTACTAGAAAAACTATCCAGTCCATTTAAAAATCTGGCTAACTTGTCTGTCTCAGACATTTCCTTCTTCTGCTTCCCTTCTTTATTTTCCATTTGCTCTAAAAGAAGGTAATTCTTTTAGCAAAGTGGTCTCTTTTTCTGTTTCACTTATTACTTGACACAGTAAATTGCACTGATGAGATGATTCACATGACAAATTGAAATCGTATAAAACCTCCTACCTGCAGCGTATTTTCAGCAGTAGATACTTTTCTCTGATGTCACAGTTACTGTTCAACTGGATCAGCCTTGAACCCTCAAAAAATGTTGGCTTACTAAGAGGAAAAATGTGCTAGCTTCCAATGACTTTTACCTGAAATGACTTCAGAATTATTAGTTTTTGCAGGAATTAAGGGAAAAAAAAGAAAAACCCACACAACCAAACATGTGGAATAAGAGACTCAAAACAAGCTGCTTCAGTCATACACTTCCCAAAACTAACAACCTTCGCATGTGGGAGACTACAGCCCTCAAGCTGATGAGTCAGTTTTGGTGACTTATGCTTTCATTTGTGTTTCTAAAACAAAGCTCTTTATTGCAATCATCTTGGAATAAAGTAAGGACAGTAAAGAGTAAAAGTGGTGGGCAGTATGTTTCTGTGCATGTGAACATGCCCCTGGAAAAATACTAAGCTAAGGAGAGTTATAATGTAAACAGCAGAAAGAAAGCCTCCCTTGTTTCCACACTTTTTGTGTACGTCTGGTTTACATTTGTTACTACATTTTTCACTGAAGAACTTTTATTTCTTTTATACAGATGAATGACTGTTTACGACTGGCAGTTTGAAATGAGACTTTATTGCGATCAACTCTGTATTTTGCTGATACTTAGCCTTTTTTAAGACTGTATTTCTCAAACTATGTTAAAACATGAGCAAAAATAACATATGTAGCAATTTATTGAAATGCCAGGCAGGTTTGACAGGTGCAGGAAAAATTGCTTGGTTTCACAAACTGAAACAGCTGTAATTTTATAGGAGATGAAATTGGGATGGGTTTTCACATTTGTTTGTTCATCTAGTGGCTGCTGTTTTGTTCCAGAGAAGTGACTCATTTCCCACTCTCCAAGAGGGACTCTAAGGCTTATTTCTCAAATGGATGGAGGCATCTAGTCTCCACAGAGTGAGGGGAAGCTCAATGGAAATTCAAACAAATTATGGAGTAAAACTAAATATAACGAGGAAATAATAGTTTTCCTTTTCATGGCACTAAAAATAAATTTCACTTACATCTTTGAGAACAGGAAATGCCATAAACATTAGGTCCACCTTTCAGATAGACTGAGCCTTTCGTTACATATCTTTAAAATAATCTTAGGCACAGAAAGTTTTGAATCCTTAACCAGCAAATGCTAACCTCATAAAAGTCTGCTTTTAAGCATACTCCTTAAACTTAAAGTAAAATTCCTTAAAACTTCTTTTAAGGAGTTTTACTTTCACTCTGTTCAATTGCTACAGGAAGACATATGTTTTCTTTTCTAATTATTCAGCACCATATATTTTCCCATAGTGACAGAGTATGTATCAAAAGATACTGCTCCCCATAAGTTTATTTTTATCAGTCCTTCTGGGAGAAAATAGGAAAGAAAAGAAAATTAGTGGAAGATCGTAAGGGAATTTGTTGCATTTGGTATTGGACAGGTTTGTCACTTATTTGTAAAATCCTTTTTTCCTAGACTACCACAGGGTAGTTTAGAACTCCACTGAAGTTGACAGCTCAAGATGGAACTTCTTTTGTAGCTCGAAATAAAACAACTTTTAAAATTCTGATTGCAGAACATCAGTGCTTCACACAGCTAGGCATGGCATCTGACCAGGCAATCATTTTTATTAAAAATGGCTGTTATGGCTGCTTGAGACTTTTTGTTTCTCCTCAAGCACCATTCTTAGTGATTCAGCAGCAAGGGCAAGTTACTCACTAGAACAAATGAGGAGCAGAACTGGGTATTTTCCTGGTGTGCCTTAGAGCAAACAAACCCAAATACTTTTCTCTCACTGGTGTGAGAGGTCTGCAAGGCAAACAGGTAGCCCTGCAGCTCTTGAGCAGTTTCCTCATAGCCCCGTGCCTGCACCTGCCCAACTGTGAGGTCTCCACCATCAGGGTCAACCCAACGTCATCTTGCAAAGAGGTGACCTGTGAAAAACCTCTCCCTCCTGCCAGCCACTCAAGGATACTGCAGCTTACTGAGATGTAGGGTATGAGTCATAACTCCTAGCTCTGCAAAAGTTTTAGTATACCCATCTCTCAGGGCCACAAAATCCATGCACCTTAAATTAGCTTCTTTAATGGCTCTGAATGGCGTTAAAGATCTATAAAAGATTAGGATGGTATACAACATTAGATAACACATTATGAGGAACTCACTCCAGTGTTTTACATTCTCAAAACTCCTGCTGAATCTACAAGAGTCTGATGCAGTATCAGGCTCAAATTAGGAATAAGAAAATTATTGACTTAAGGCCACTCAAAATGTGCCTCATTAATCTGAACTGAATGATGCTTTTGACGAAATAGATAAGGACAGCTGTTGAATGGGGTTTGGCTCTGCATCCAGTCATCCATCATGTTCTGCTGCTGCAGCCATTATTATATAATATAATTATAATAATATAATGATTATTATATTGCAATTATACTTTGCAGTGTTGTGATATTTCAGTCCACATTACTGAAGGATGCAAAATAATTACTACAGAAAAAAAAGAAAGAAAAAAATACATACATATTTTAGGCAGAAAAAAACACAACAAGAAATCTTTGTTTTGTTTGTTTGTTTGTCTCAGTCAATTACCCTTGCAGCCCAGGCACTTCTGAACATTCATCTCCTGGCTCCTATATAGGTTTAGCACTGGAACAGGCTGTCCAGAGAGGTTGTGGAGAGTCTCCTTTAGAGATCTTCCAGACCCGCCTGGCTGCCGCCCTGTGCCCCGTGCTCTGGGTGTCCCTGCTGGAGCAGGGGGGCTGGACTAGATGATCTCTAGAGGCCCCTTCCAACCTCAACCATTCTGTGATTCTGTGATTCTGTTTATATGCTCACAGAACCCTGCAGATTGCTGCAAATCTTTGATGGATAGATACGGGTTGTAATATTTATCAGAGTAGGAGTTTTAAAAAAAAAATGTTGCCCAGGTTTAATGACAACTAGCTGGGCTCACATAAAATAGAGAATAGAGAAGCGAAAGTACGAGTGAGCAGCCTCGGACTATTTAGATAGGATTTGGTGTTGTATTGTTTGTGTCACCTTTATTCGATCTAGATGAAAAACATTTTTAACTTGGTAGCCTGAAAAGATCACATTTGCACGTACACAATAAATCCCATTTTGTTTTGTTTTCCCTTTTGACATAATACACAGAGAAAGGGTGTTTATACATCAGTATGGACAATGAATCTATTGTATCTTCTGCAGAAACAAGTGCCATCAGTGCTTACAGCTGATCCAGGAACTCTTACCTGATTCCAGCACATCAGCTATTTATTTATTCACAGAGAAAAGAATCCCATGAGACTAGTAATTATTACCAAGGACAACATGGGAAGAAGGAAGGGAGGAAAGCCCTAAATGGTGCTTGTTCAATTGTTTGGATTTTCTTACGCCACATTTCAAGCAAATTAGCAGTTCAATCGAAGGACACAGCAAGAGCTAATTTAGCTACCCAAGCGAAACATGGGCATTACAGACTTTCTCCTGCACCATCTGAGCTGTCAGGAACTTTCCTTTGAGTGGAACGGGAAAATCAGGCAGACAGTTGTCTGTGTGCTCATTAACACTTGTTACCAGTCTTGTTGGTGTGTTAAGCTTTCAGCTGTGCTCCATGCCTTGACTTACATGTGTGCAACTTGTTCACATGCTTAAACACATGCTTACACGTGCTTAAAGGAGCCCCAATTCTTCAAGTCATTTGGTGCTGAACACCTTTTGGGGACTGGCCCTAATTTCGTCAACTACTTACATATTTTTTGAGTTTAGCCCTCACTCGCTTGTTGCTGTGACCTGGAGATGTACCATTCACCCTTTATATCATAAAAATCTGCCTTACTTCAAGTGTTAACATTTCACCTGATGGCACCATTTGATTTCTGTCAGGTGCTGTCATGGTAAGTGAAATACTTGGGTCTACAAAAAGGTTTGTATATGTGCGTATGTGTGTTTAAGGAGCAATAAAACTGTGATAAAAGCCTTGGGATATTCATCACAGAGTGATGAACCTTAGTAAAGTTGGGGCACAAAACATGCCAAATCCTCATCAAGAACTGTAGGACCCATCAGCACTTCCCAGCCTGCAGACCCAGGCGCATGCCTGAGCCAGCCTTGTCTTGCTGGAACTTGGACCTTCATGCTGGTCAAGGTCATGCTGAACCTTCCTCCTGAGTGTTGGTTTCTGCAGGATGAAACCTGGATTTCCTTGGATTTTCAGCCTAAGTGCAGGGGAACCCTGGTCTTCCTCTTTGCTTTAGTGCCCTCTCCACGCTTCAGGGTGAGGTTCCCAAAGCACCTTGAAGGGAGTCCGGGCTCATCAGTTTAGTTACTGCTGGTCTTTCTATACTGAGCTCAATGGAGCAACAGTTAAACTAGACTAACTTCTCAGTGACAATATGGCACAAGGGAATCTACCTGGAGGCAAATGGAAACTGTAGAAAAGAGGGTTATTGTGCATAAAAAAAAAAAAAAAAAAAAAAAAAAAAAAAAAGGATAGGATAAATCCTGTTTTAGGATAGGATAAAAAAAGGAAAGGATAAACCCATACTTTATGCTTTCAGATGGGATGCCAGAAGCACCATGAATAGCTTCCTGATAAGACCATCACCTATACCTCCATATTTTTTAGCAATATTTACAAGAGTTGTATCTAGAGGCCACCACAAAGGTGGTGATTCCTTCTGCAATACTCAACACAAAGAAATGTTAAAGAATTTACAATGAAAGTGCAAAGGAAGACAAAGGCTGGGAGGAGAAACAGCACCCCAGGGGTCAGGTGAATGTGTCCCTAGGGTTCATGGCAGTCCCTGTCAGAGCCAGAATTGTCTTTGCAGCTCTTGCAATACTCCATGCCCATGGACCTAGTGCACTGGGGCTCCTGTAACCAACACTGCCATTCCTTTCATCCCTCTCCCAGATGTGAGCTGTGAGCATCTTTTTCCAGGATCTTCCTCAAATGCAGGCAGTTTTCCTCCTGGTGCACTTGGAGGACTGACCTCTTCATGAATTCTCTTCAGGACACATTTATCTAGGCCTGAGTGGAAACAGTGTGGTCTGTTTTTTGGCTTCAGGCTGCTTTTTAGCAAGCAGCTTCTCAGCTTGCAGAGAGAGTGGCAAATGATGACTAAGCAGACAATCGCTCTTCACTCCCCTTTTTAAAATAAAACTTGATTATTAATCAACAAAATGATGTGTCCTGTTCTGAAGGGAAAAAAATAGTTTGAGATTATTTAACAAACTGATTCTTTCGCTGTGCTCTGTTTCCCATGGGACATAACAAATTAAATGTTAAAGCCAACTAGAGAGTAGAGGTCTATCTCAGTCTGGACATTAATCAGCCTGCCTCTCACTTACCACTTTCCATTTAAGTAGATGACTGTATACAGTTTGAACAATGGATCTTTTCATTCTGTAATTCCCCTAATTGCAATTTAAATAGGCTTCTTGATAATGACTCTCAAGGCTGCTGCAAGGAGATGATTCCAAGAGCTCTGTGCCTGCTGTACAACCTACATAATGGATGAAAACTCAGATCTTGCTCTGAGATGCAACTAGATAATGTCAGGAAAAGGAAAGAAGGGATCAGGTGAACTGCAATTGGAGCTGGAGGAAAGTATATGTGATATCACTGAGAGGCAGAACTAGAACACAGACACACACACATACACACAGATAGACCTAGATTATAGTTAAGGCATTTGATACTGTCTGGCAGGGAAAGGAATATTCAGAGACATTTCAGTTGCAACATCCAGAGTAAACAGTAGCTGACTGAGAAACATAAAAAGCTATGAACTAATGCAAGAAAAAGGAAAAAATTATGAAGAACAGAAGTTTAAATACATTAGAGATCAAACACACACACAGTGGTTTGTTTGAATCCCCCACAAAAAAATTGGAAAGAAGCTTGTCCAGGGTTCAGATGAAGAAAATCCTGTTGTACAGAGCATATGGTTGCATAGGCAGTCAGATTAAATGTGATATGGTTGTGATGATGGGAGCGATGTTTCACTGAGAACTGGCAGCTAACACTGGACTAAAGAATGTATTTAAACAGTTTCTCTGAAGCCATTCCAGCACTCAGTTTACCTTCAGTCTTCAGTGAATATTTATAATTACAAATACGTCAATGGCCTATAAAATTTCTCTGCAAACTTCATTTATATTAATATTTACTGCTCTAGATTATGCATGTTCACTTTACATTTCTAAATACTACTACAGCCAGCAATCAGCTCTAGGCATGGGGATTCTCACGTTCACAAAGGGCCTAAGTCACCACAATGTGTAGAGATGTGGTCTCTGCATAAGGCGGCCTTTTCTTTTCCAGGGTACCCAGCAACCTTAAGACTAAAGCTGGTCTCAGCAGGTCTGCGAGGGTGTTAAGAAGCACCAGGCTTTCAGTGTCCTCCTAAGGTGATGAAGATGCCCCAGGGCAGCCGCTGGTGCCACTGCCAAAGCCAGCACCTGCCTGGGTATCAGGCCTCAAAGGAACAGGCTGATGCTTTGCTCATGGAAAATTTTGTTCGTGATTACAGTGATTGGGGCTGATTTATGAATACCGGATTAAAGTACAAAATATGCTGAGTCAACTGAATGCCATTGACAGCTGAGCCATACGAAATGAAAAGCCATATCTGTTTACTATTATATATGAGGAAAAGCC
>VZSV01000023.1:7024767-7045648 GCA_013398735.1 Nothocercus julius | reverse complement strand
GAAAGGAAAGGAAAGGAAAGGAAAGGAAAGGAAAGGAAAGGAAAGGAAAGGAAAGGAAAGGAAAGGAAAGGAAAGGAAAGGAAAGGAAAGGAAAGAGAAAAGAAGACAGAAAGAAAGAAAGAAGGCTAGTGTGACAAAGCTAAGAAATGGTTTGGGGGCTGTGATAGAACCTGATTATAACAGCTGTCTTCTGGAGCATAATCCCTTGCCTGCAATTAAATTTTTCATCATTGCAGAGAATATGCCTCAAAAAGCAAGTGAATAGAAAACATAAAAAAGGGCTAGATCTATTTTTCTGAACCCTCAGGAACAATTAGTGTTCGGAAATAATCTTCAGAAGAACGCAGTAGGAGCCACTGGAAGAATGCTGAGACCAGGTAGCTTATATATATTGTTGTTCAAATTTACAAACACTAGGTGCCTGAAGAAACCCAAGACTTCAGATTTTTAAATATCTTTTCAGGTCCAGTAGGAGGAGAAAAACTCCTCACCCCTAATCCATCTTCCAACTACTCTGCCATAGGCTTGTCTAGGTGAAAAGGTTGTCTTTAGTGCCTCCTCCTGAGACATGTCACTGCAAGAGCAAGCACAAAATAGAGTAACCTGCTTGAATACTCCTCCAGGTTAGATCCTTAGGTTCTGTTTACTGCTCTGGGAATCACTTCCGTGTTAAGCAGTTGTTGGATGAAGCACCGTTGTATTGAGGAGGGAACCGATATCTTCTATCTGCCTGCTGAAAGTCTGATTCTGGAGACTGCTTTTAACAGCAAGCATCCCTACTTTGGGTATTCTTGTGGGAAGCAGGAGATGCATTTATAGTTTGAGGAACACCTTAAACCAAGATCTCTCATGCTTCAAGCATTTGTCATCAACCCAGAGTTATCAGATAAAAACAGGAACTTCTTTTCCTGAGATGCTTTTCACAAAACGCTCTTTAAAGGAATGAGTTAAATAGATGATGCCAACAGATTTCTCTCTCTCCATTCAGTGTATCGGTTACTCTCACTGTGAAAATTCTAGCTCTCTCAGGTCTAGCACTGAGAAGTAACTGGCTACCTACCTATGCATCTAGAGCTGCAGATTTCATCTTAGAACAGACATCTAAAATCTAGCATTTTTGCAGGTGACAGCATTTAGGTTCTTAAGGGTTTTTTTTTTTTTCTCCCGAGTGTAGCCCACAGTCACCAAAGCTTTTTGAGAGATAAAGATATTTCAGATTAAAAAGCTGCCCTTTCATCAAAAGAAATCCCCAAACCCCAAAATACATCTACAGAAAGAAAAATAAGAAAAATATAGCTACACACAAAGCCTAATGCATGCAGAAATACAATACAATCCTTTTTTTCTGTATAATAAATGACAGATACTGAGGGAATGGCTACAGATGAAAAGAGCAAACTTGCTTTCTTTTCAAAGCACCAAAGGGAAATGCAAGAAACAATGAAGCTGTTGAGTAAGCCTCTGTCAAGATAAATGTCATATATCTAAAAAGAAAAGTACCTTTAAAATCTAACTACTATAACTGGAGGAAATTCAGAAATCTGCGTACACAGAATATCTGTCATCACAGAGTTGCCTGTTTTTTCAGAACTGAAAGTCCAGAGTTTCCACTCTACTTCCATTTAGCTTTTCTTTCACATTGCCATACATCACCAAAATGTTATAAGTCTCTCAGATCCATCCTTCTCTGAAGGTGAATTTATTTTTTTAAAGTCAATGTGTCAGTGAACTGTGACTATTATATGGATTCTTAATGTATGAAAGTAGAGTTTTATATAAACACTTGTTTTAATTTTATATGTTGACATTGGCTGAGTTTTCAGAAGTGATCAGCAATTGTAGGCACCTCTCTTCTTGTACAAATGCTCACTGAGCTCTCCTGAAATAACACTGCAGAATTTAAGAAACACCCTTCCTGTGTCAGGGATCTTTGCAGGCTCTCGAACTGGATTCTCAGAAACTTGGATACTCAGAACTCGTAGTGCCCTCTAAATATTAAAAGAAAATATTCTCTTTGTATAATACCTTCTCTAGGACTGCATGAGACAGCATTGTGAAAAGTGAGCACCTGTTCCACAGCAAAGTTATCTAGTTAGAACTAGCTTTCACTGATGTCTTTTGGTTCATGCTCTTTTTAGATTGTATAGTAACTACATTAGGAGGGGAGGAGGTAGACTTTCGAATGCCAACATTGTGTCACTCGTGCATGTGATCTGCAGACCCGAAGCCGCATGCGTGTTGGCTTCACATGAAACGTCTTGCAGAATTTTTGTTATCACATCAGTTTCTGAAAGCCACGTGAAATGAGGCTGACTTAACAGTTTAGCAAGCAAAGCTTTCACCAAAAATTATACAACTGTTGACACATGACACATTAAAGTTCACATCTGAGCCCTAGAGAACCTTTCCACACAGAAGTTTGGGGAGGACTCTGAAAATCCATTACTGTGCATTAATCTCTGAAGGCTGTGGATACACCAATAAAAAAGGTTCTGTTCAACCAGTCCCACCTTCACAATGTGCCTCTTATAAGATCCTAACAATTGTCGCTCTCCGCTTGTTCCTCCTTCATAACACACCTCTCGTAGCTCCTACCCGCGTTGTAGACAAAACTGGAACACAAAACCCAGCCGGAACTGGCCACCTCCTGATCTGCTTACCACACCTGCCCCTGGTTTCTGTACAGGGCTTTTGTTTCTGCGTGGGAAGAGCCACACCGGCTCACGAGACACTCTGCTGCGCAATCCAGTTCTTGCTTGTCCTCCCAAGCTTGCCTACAGTAGCTACGTTTGCCGTCTTCTACCTTTCTGTACCGTTACAGCCACAGGGCTGTTACACTAGTCTGTGGATGTGTGCGTTTACATGCTTAGCATGTGCTGAAGACCGTGGTGAATCCACCACTAGCTCCAGACTGAACTGGGGGTGCACAGACAAAAACACAGCTTGGACTTTTCCTAAGTCTCTCACTGCAAAACTCAGCCTGCATCAGTGCTGTACATCTCATTAGGGGCCTAATTTTTCCTCATACATAATTCAATCAATTTTAGGAGCAGAAATAAGACTGATAGGAATACTTCTAGATAGAGAGAAGCTATAAAGTCTTATACCAATTGAAGTCTGTTTCAATTACTTTGGCATAGACTTTTCATGGAGCAAAGACACAATCTGCAAATCAGTTATCACAAGGCCTTGGTGGTAATGGTGGAAGACGGATTGTGCTATACGAGCTTTGAGCTTTACAGTTTCTTGGACAGCTGGAAATAATGCCACCTGCATGATACGTCTTTGGAAAGAATGCAGAACTCAACCTCTGGCTGTGTAAGCACAGCTGTGATTTTCTTTTGCGTCAGAGAAATACATATCTCTGGAAGAGCACGCAAGCAAACATCATTCCTGCTTCTGGTGAGGTAACTCTGGATGCAAGCAAATACTTGTACTGCGAAAGCGGGAGCCGGTGCCTTTGCAGAGTGTCCATGACTGTTTATACTTATAAGTGTGTTAAATATTTCCCAGTAAAGCAAGTCTCCTTTTTGTCGGTGCTATGACTGGAGATTTTGGAGATAAAGTAAGCTGGAAGAGAAGCATAAACACATCCAAAAGACCCATTCTGGTGTATTTATGATTCGCAATAAATAGTGAAATGTCTCCAGATCTTCCCTTGCTCTTCAAGGCTCGTGGCTACAGACGCTCACAGCTACAGAGATTAAAGGTCAAAACATATGCTTAGTAGATGTGCTAATAATTGCATATTAAACAGTACCGAACTATTATGCTGAAACTTTGGTCAACATATGCCAACCATTTTCTCTGGATCTGATGGGCGTAATTTGCATGAACAGACTGACAATAGAGTTTGTCTAACCCTACTGAGTGACCCAGCTGCTTTCAGACTATGTTGTGACAGCTAGAAGAAACACATTGATAAGAGCTAATCAAGTCTCTGTCACAGCTGCAGCTTAAGCACTTTTATTTACTCAGGGTATTTCAGTTTCAGTTTCTTTTTCTACGTGGCAAATATTAATCACTATCATCATTAGCAGGTTAGTATCACTCCACCTACACCACATCTTGCAAAATGTGGGTGTAAGAATACCAAGAGCTTGCTCCACTTACATCCAATTTAATTTCAAGTTGTGCTTACACATACACACACGATAGACAGCGATGTCTAACATCCATTCATATCCCCTGTACAACTCAACTGCATTAGGAGATATAAAGCTTTGCCTCATTTCTTTCTCTGAACAAGCCTAGGACTAACATTGCAACCTCAAATGAACTTAAAAAAAAAAAAAAAAAAAACTTGTAACAGAGGTCAGGCAGCTAAAATATCAATTGATTTTTCACATCTGTCATGTGGAACTATTGCCTGTGCCATCTAGAATGTGTCCTTTCATTTTTCTTTTCCCTGTGGAGGGGTATTTCTGTCCCTGAAGATGAAGTGAAATTTACTATTGACTTAAAGAGAGAAATGAATCAGTTCCTTGCTATGTCATTGAGCTGTCAGAAATTAATGGGAATGTGATTTAAAGTACAGCACAGGTAGAGAGTTACTCTCCAAAAACTCTTAGCTTTTAACCAGCCTCATTCCCTTTTTATTTTCAGGTCAAATGATTCTTGAGCAATGAAAATAAGTGGGGGGAAAATCAGGTACAAAGACAAAAGGATCAAATATATATATATATAAGTATGGCTTGTTAATTCATGCACAACACTCTTTTGTTATAAAAATATGTGCTTGACCTAGCTGTCATGATATTGAACTAGAGTACTATAAAAATATCAAAGCATTAAAGTTAAGAGGACATCCAGTCTACTCGTATATTGAGCTCCTTTAGAGTTCCTATGCACATCTCAGGGAATTAAAATGGAAATCTAAATCCTGCAGGGCAGCTGATGACTGCAGTGTGTTTGCTACTGATTGGCTAGGATACTAGCCTAACTCTCCACCTTCTTTATCTTCTGTTTTGATTGAGGTGTGTTTTCTCCATTTGCTGTCTAAACATATTTGTGTTTCAGCTAAGATAATACGATGGTTTTCCCCCATCGCTCTCCAGCCAGTGTCCCTAGGCACTGGAGCCCAGACGTCTGCAGAGAGCTCTGCACCATCACCATCGATGTACACATTGCGCAGGGCTATATGTAATGTGATGAGGATGTCAAGGTAACATTTTTTTGAGCAGAATTAGAAACCTGGCCAGTCTAAGGAAAATCTGTGTAACTCAGAGCATCCCTCAGATAACTCACTCCTGTTTCTCTCAACAGCTGCAAATCGCAGCTGTTTCGGTGTGTGTCCAGCATTCAATCAGAGACGTTATTCCTTAGCTCCTTTTTTTGCTTGATCCTGGCACTAGCTTTAAAGATATGGAGTTTGTGCTACAACAAGAGTAATCATTTAGGGAAAAAAAAAAAAAAAAAAGAAATGCTATTCCTGAGTAATTCCCCCCTATCTCTGAATCAACTGTATACACATCAAGTCTCTAGAGTTTGTGAGTTTTATCTGTGGGAATTATCAGTTGCATAGGCTTTCCTCTGGCTTCAGAGGAAATTTAGTTTCTTTCTATCTGCATCTATGGTAGAGTCATGATCTTTTTAAAAAAAGGATCCCAAAGAGTATGATGAACATCAAGAAAACATGCAGAAAAAAGTGTGATTATAAAATACATGGTATGTATAAACTTACTGTCAGACCTATTCAAGAATGTATTACAGGATATCACATCATCATGAACATCAATTGGAAAATGGGGAACTAGAGTCTGTTCCAGATTCTTTGAACAGAGATTTAAGTTTGAACAAGTATTCAAGCTCCTTTTTATTTAAATTTTCCATCTGTAAAAAGGAGAAAATAATTTTCCAATTACTTCATAGTCCCAGTACCATGAGATGCCACAAATTTTCACTTGGCATGGGCTTGTAGGAGACAATCATTGCTGCACAAGTGATTGTAACTTTTATTTCTTCCAAAGTACAGAAAAGTGGAGAGAACACTGCAAATAGTTTGCCATTTTGGTGCTTAAGAGTAAAGATTAAGTTCAGACGGTGGATAAAATGCAGAGCAAGTGCACTTGGTATCTGAAGTCAGTGGTATATTCTCCATGGCAATAGGTGCCGCATGCCTGGAAGTGTCAGTGAGCACTGAGTGCCTGCGTCAGGCACATTTTTGCTGTTGAGAGATCTTACCTGGTCATCCGCGGAAGAACGCTCTTTGCTCAGGCCAGAAGCAAGTCGAAGTAAGCTGGTAGCATGCAGAGGTCACTGCAGCAAGAACTGACCCCAGCTTTTGCCTAATTCTTCAACCAAAACTGAAGTAAATTCAGTTAACATTCACTTCCTCACGCTCACTGTTTGTGGCAATATACAAGATAATATACAACCGAATGCCTTTCAGTTTATATTTCAGCTCTGGTTAGAACCAGCAAGGGCCAGAAAGTCCAGCCTCATGACATTTGGCTGATTCTTTAAAAAAAAAAAAAAGTGAAGTATGCACAACTCAGGCTGACCCTGCAAACTGGGAGAAGGTCTGTTGTCCCTTATCAACACTCCTCATTCATTCTGGGCTTTGCGTTCACTATGTATACAGCTACTCTTTTACTCTATTACGTTATTTAACTGGGTTAAACCTCTACTTAAAATTATTTCAGGCACCCTTTGTCACTTTTATTGCAGGATATGATGATTTCGTTCTTTTGAGGTAGTTTTGGTTTTAGTTTTAGGTAGTCTTTAGGTAGTTTTTGGGTTTAGTTTAAGGTAGTCTTTAGGCTGACCTGCTAAAATCTACCCAAAAGGAGACAAATATCATTAAATTTTATTACTAAGAGCTCCATTTGTGTTTGTCTTATTTTGGAAACCTGAGCTCATGTTGATATCTTTTATTTTTTTTCATGGACCTAGGATATAGGAACATGCTACTGTGGGGCATATGCAAGTGTTCAAATTTATAGCATTATTTGCTGTTTTTAGCAACCATGTGTGTGTCTTTGCTTGTGCTAACTGCAAGATTGTTTCACCCTCAGTTAAGGGTGCTAAAGGGTGTGATGACTTCATCAAAAAGGAGTGTGAGAGGGTAACTTGACCATGGTCTACAGATGTCTCCTTGGTGAGGCAGCTGCTCATAATATAGAGGTCTTCAAAGAAAAGGCATAACTTTTGTGACTGGGAGTTCAAGCAAAAGAAAAAAAAATCAGTAAGAAGAAAGTGCAAAAAAAAAATATGTTGAAGGAATAATTTGCAAAAGGTAGGATGGATTTTCTTTCATTTAAAATCCTGAACTCAAAAATAGATATGAAATGATGTTAGAGGTGTGTTTGTGTTGCGGAGAGATGTAGCAACTAACTTGGCAAGATCCTGCAGCCTGAGTTACAAGATTATTGCACCAATTACTTCTGACTTTACAGTTGCTGTGACAATAGCTCTGAATTCACACCTGCACCTGTCTTTTGCAAAATGCAGGAAGGTTTTCATGCTGTGTTTCTGTTTAGTTTTATGGACCAGTTCATAGATAGGAATCTGAATCCTAACCCAAACTCTCAAAATCTGAGATGAGAAGGCTTGGATCTAATATTCTGAATCTAATATTCTGGCTCCGGTGAGTTTTTAAAATTAAGAGTTTACTAGAGAAAAACATGGATTCTTTTTTGATATTTTATATCCTTACATTTCCTTCCTTACATTGATCATAATAAAAGCTGCTCTGATTCTCATGAGCAATTCACAAGGGCTTTATACTACACAAGCAATATTTATATGAATTGTTTGGATCGGAGCAGTGTTATTGCAGATAAAGCACAGCTGAAATTTCACATAAGAGCAGGTAAGAAAAGTGCTGATTTTCATGACTGCTGCCTCATGGTTTTGTCCATACATGATGAAGGACTCCCTCAGTAACCAAATATGTGATGCGGCTCCACTGTGCAGTGCCCCCATCATGAGTCTGTGGCTCTTTTATGCAGCCAGCCCATCGCGCTGCAGGTTTGCACTTTCATTGTCCCCACAGGCCTGGCCTGCGAGCCACAACATAGCCCTTCAACGTATTGCATCAGCTGAGCCCGTTCAAACAGACTTGTTTCCCAACATCATTAAATGCAGCTCTAGTTTGCATTGTTGAAGGCCGTGAATCACAAAGGCTGTGGTTCACAACGCTTGGTTCAGTTATGAGCCTGATCTTAGCTTCAGATGGGGATACGGCTTCCTCAGTTCAGAAACAAATGTAAAACATGGTGAACCCTGTTCATTCTGTAGGTCTGATGTGTTTTCTGTTGGTTGAGAGAGGGCAAAAAAGCCCTTGAAGAGGGTTACATTTTTGCAGGTTAGATGGAAGATCCTCACAAATAGCTTGGGCTTGCACTGGTGTTCTGGAAGTTTTACAAAATCTTGTGCACTTAACAGTTCTCCTGTATCCCTGTCTATCTCAAAGCTAGGCTTTTGTGCTCCACTTTAGTGCATTTCTTAGAGCAGCAATAACCTCTCTCTCTTTTCTCTGATGAGGTAATAATCTCAGTTAGAAGAAATTGTTGCCACGATTTGACAATTGCCAGGGTGAAGCCAAGACATTTGATCAAAATGAGAACTGAAGTCTGAATAAAAAAGCCCTCCTATGAATGCAAGAAGTTCTTCAATAACGGCCAAATGCTGTGCCAAATGCTTTATTGTTATATAATAAAGATTTGATATGGAACGATTGGATAAATCAGTAATACAGTTGAAGAGTATTACTCCTGCCATTTCTGGTGCTTCTACTGGGAAAAGAACCCTCCCGATTCCACTGGGACATCTGCATAGCGGCTGCTGTGAGGAAAAAAATATAGACAAAAATACGAAGAAAGGCTCTACAAACATGAATAAATGCACTTCTTTCCCATTATGCTATAGTGCAGACTTCTTTCCATCTTACTAAGGGAGTCCTTCTCCATACAAGTCTATGCAATGTTATTCCTGAGTCTGGAAAAATTACACTTCCCATAGAAGAAGAGATTTTCCTCTGCAGGACATCTGAAGAGAGTGTAGATTTCTCCCCCAGTAGGAGAGAGGTTGAAAGGTAAAGAGGAAGGAAGGAAATTACTGACCAGTATAAGTGGAATAAAATAAAATTAAAAAAAAAAAAGCATTCATAGAGCAGTGAAGTGTCTAGCCACACTTCTGTTTTGAGTCACCATGGCTGCATGTCTCTTCAGAAATTATCTCCACTAGGACATATGGAAAAATGTGTCTAGAGTAGTGTAGTTTCTGAGTCTGTTAGACAAACTTTGGGCTTTGTTTAGTCTGTATCCTTCTGAGGCCCAGAATAGAATAGCAATGTAGAGAGCCATCTTAAATAGCATATGCATTGTATTTTTATATTAATGACAGTCTAGAATGCTGTCCTTGCAGCAATGGGATCCTACAGCCCATTCACGCTTGCAAAGACCCTTGCAGAGAGGCTGCACAAGGATGCAGTGTTATGTGCAGAAACACATTTTCTGAAGGAATCCTATTGCATCACATGAAGAACAGGCAATGGGTTCATCTCATCTTTGCAGCTCACTTAATTATGGTCCTTCAAGTTGTTTTGATCTCGGCATAAACATCCCATGGCAAGTTATGGTTATTTCAGGGAAATCTGCACAAGTACTTCTTACATGTATAGGCAGAGCTTGGAGTCCCTGAAATTTTTAGTGCTCCACTTATGCAAACATCCAAAAATTATTTTGCCAGCTAACCTGGGAGCACTCATCTAGCTCTTCCAGCTAGCTGGAAGAAATTAAGATAACCACATTCTGGTCTAGTAAACATCAGATTTCATAGTGATGGTGACCTGGGGAACATGCTTTGAACACTGTCACCAGTCTGCTCTCATTTCAGAAGCTGCAGTTGACTGAAGTCACAAGAAATGGTGGTTGAGATCACAAGATATAGTGGCAGTGACTCCCAACCACAAGGCATGGTGGTGATTTTTTGGCCTCAGTGTCAATACCTATAGGTACTGCTCAGCAAGGAGTCAGTGCACTTTACTCCAGAGACATCTGTGTCTCGGCTGGGTAACACCCTAGAGACTTCAATAATGCAAAAGCAGTCACACAAAAGAACAATGTATATGCTATCATTTATTTTAATGGCCTATTATCTTTAAAGATTAATTATAGCTATTTTAGTGTCACCAAAGTTATGAGCCTTTTCACTTTTGATCAGCGTTTCACAAGCACGATACAGATAACTAGAGTCTGTTCAGCCCTATCAAATCCTGACATTCTCTTCATTTGAAAGTATGTTCTCCAGAAATGAAGCCCTAAGTCTGAATACTGTGGGTGCCATAAAGAATTATGTAGTTTATTTAGGTACTTGAGCGCCTCAAATGAAAAACAAGGATTTTTATTGCTATCTCATTAGCAAAAATATGTTGGATCTAAAGCTGCGTCTTGTTGAATAGGATAGTCCTTTTACAAAGCAGCAGTGAAGACAGATAACTTTAATGAGCAAGTATCATTTGGTATCTGTGAGCAACATTTTTTCTATTTAACCCAAAGTGGCTGTGGTATTTAGTCTAGATAATATATTCTGCTTCCACTGTTGTTATTGATGTCCTTTCAAAGGAACAGAATATGCAGCCATTAATGAGCTCTTTCTGTTAAGATGTTCAACAATGAAATAATTAACAATGTTGATGTGTAAATGAGGCTTCAGAGTTTAAACTGCCATTGAGATCAATGAGGCAGATTGCATTTCTCTGACTCTCGGTTCTGCAAAGCAGGTGAGAACCGGCTGTACTTCAAACATAGCAGAAGTAAAAGCACATGGATAAAATTAGAGCCTTAGGCCTTTTCTAGATAGGAAGTAGAGTTTCTTTTTTCATTATTTTTATATCTGTATATAAAAGAATCTCGTAAAATACCTGAATCTCAACAGCCTTTCCCATTTCCTGGCCTACATCTGCCTTTGCAAGAACAGATGATCAGTGTGCCTGCCTTGTATCTTTTCTCACCTTTCAGGGCAGCCTCAGGGTTTAGCATATACTGAGAGGTGCTGCAGCTGAAGAGTAGTGTGCTTAAGTCAAAGAGAAGAGTAGAGAAGGAGGTGATATAGTTGTTTCTTTTTTATAAGTCATAAAGATTGTTGCCCTTTATTTTTCCTTCTAAAAGCAAAAAAGCACAAGCATGTAATTAATGTCATATGTACACAAAACTTATACAGCACCAAAATATAGCTGAAAAAAATTAGTATTTCAAGTGTCCCTTACACAGGCATAGGGAATTCTGAGTTCAGTTTTGCCTTATCTTCTCAAAATGACACTGAGAGTAATCACAAAACACAGATTCATAAAACCATCCATAGATGGCTTTACCCCTTTCTCACATAACCTGTTTTCCACAGCTGGCTCCAATGGCAAAACTTAGTGGGAGCTGTGCCACCAAATCAGTGAGACTGGCCCTTCAGGGTCACGTTATCTGGGGACAAGAAACTCAGGGAATGGAGAAGTTGTGTCTCGTGATCAAAGAATGTGTTGTTTCCTATACAGAGTCACTATTATATGGACATTGTTTTTAAATATTTGACCTGTTGAGGTCTTATCTGCTGTGGCGTAAGTGTACTCAGGCAGCACAAAGACTTGGCCACCAGCATCAAACTATTTGTCTCTTTTCCCCTCATTGAACTTTAGGCTTGAGCAATGTCAGCTTTGAAAGAGAGTTAACCCAGCATTTTAAAAGCACTGTGATAAGCATTTTTCACCAAGTCACAAGCAAGGAAAATGTCTTCTGTGCAAATATTTTTAAAGCGAACAAAAAAAAAAAAAAAAAAAAAAAAAAAAAAAGTTTGAAGGAGAGATGGGTTCGTATTTAGGACATCATGGTATTCCGTCTTGCATTAAGCTTTGGAAATCACAGGTTAAATGCTCTCCCTTTAAGATGGATGAAACTTTTCATTACATTTCATTTCCTTTCTGCAATCCTTGTCACTTGCTGATTCTAAGGAGTTAAAGGAGGAAAAAAAAAAAAAAAAAAGTGGAGAGAGAAGCCAAACAAAGCAAAATTTTTAGAATGCACATATATGTTAGAAATATTATCATGGACCTGCAACCTCTGGTGAGGTTGCTGCCAGGTCTGAGGTGGCTATCTGTCTTTAGTCTAGATATGAGGTGAAGCCAGCAGGGCCACGCAGGTGAGTCACTGCTTTTAGTGACAGTGGTCTCCTGTATGCTCTTTCTTCGCTACGCCTGATGAGCATAAAATGGATTTCCTTGGGACTTGCTACAAGTGCTTCCTCTCTCCCGCTAGTTGCTCTACATGACTTCAGTGCGGCCACTGACGTAGTTCTGTGGCCTCTAAAAGGGCCAAGATATTGCCTATACTTGCATCATAATCTGTAAGGAGATATTCCCTACAGAACTTTACCTTTCCAGAACTCTGAGTGTGGTGCTTCTTACTTCATAGCAAGGGAATCAAGAGAGTTTCCCTTTATACTGAACTGTTTAGGACATTATCTACACTATGCTTCTGGCCTTGACATGGTGTCTCTTCCATCTATTTTTGTGTACACATGAAAAAAAAACCTTTTTCTGTAGGTATAGATCCACACATAGAAAGTACTTTATTATTATTATTGCTTTCTGAGCTTGGATTCTTTTGAGGATAGTCACAGCTCTGCACAGAGTATGTCAAATTAAGCCCTTTCTCTCCTTCCCTCTCTTCATCCCACACTTGCTTTCTGTTTCTATGCTGCTTCTTTCTTACAATCACTCTGATTATTAACTTTAATCACAGAGTTTTACGATAGCTAGAAGAGTGGCTGTCTTGAATGCCTATTTCTTTTGTACTTTCATCAGGTGCTTAATGTCCTGAGTACAAATAGTCAGAAAAATCTCATCAGAAAAGTGATCCACGTTTTCAATGCATTGGAACCTTGGAAACCTTCCAAACAGCTTCACACCCTTGTAGCATTTGTAACAGTGGGTGAAGCTGCCAATTGAGCTGGGAATTTTTTAAATGAAAGCATTTCTTGAACTGAAAACATGTGGCTTACCAACCAACAGAGTTGAAGGATCTACCCCAGTGACTCACTGGAGCCCCAGCTTCATACTATTCAGCTTGTTAGTCCTTCACAACTGCAGTCTTTGAGAGCAATGCGTTTGCAGGAAGAACCATCAAGTTCTGCTGTTAGCAAGATAATTTCTCTGGACATAAACCTCCATCAAATCTTCTCACCCAAAGCATATGTTCAGATTCTAATGGGTCCGTAGCAAATGATTCATTGTTTCTTTGCAGCCTCCTGTCCTAATTTTGGATGCTGCATTTTACCGGGAGTGAAGTGCTTTGGGTCAGACAGGGTTTGCAAACACGTAGTGCTGCTGCCTGACCTGGCACTCAGGACAGCGCCGCTGAGCTCAGCCGCTGCTGTCCTCCTAAAGGACTGCCAGAGGACAGTCGCGCTCACTCATCCCACATTTTTGCACAGTTCTAATCCAAGGCACTTGAGTAAGTGAGAGAGGTTCAAGAGGGTAAGTGGTTAGATATGCCTTTATACCAGGAATGAGGATGAAGTGGTGAAGGGGAATAAGGGTTTGTACCTACCCTAACCACAATGGGCAAGGATATGTGATGGGGTGATACCTGGTCACCATCCACCCCAAAGCCCATCCCCATTAGGGCTGCTTCTGCCCTTGGGGACAGCTTGCAAAGTGTGTCTTAGCCTTCGGCAAAGAGCTCCATGACAGAAGATGACCCCACCGGGACTCTGCCCTTTTCCCTGTCCCTGTCCTTTTCTACCCACGCAGGGCCAAGGCAGAGGAATTGGGCTGCTCATCTTGTCCATGGATACTAAATCAGCGTGCACATTTTGAACATAAAATGCAATTCAAAGCACAGTTAAGCACAGACTCTTTTATTTTTCTGCAAAATAGTTGTACCTGGCACCTCATAAGTTTGCCCCGATCACAGAAGCAGCTGGAAAGGGGCCTTGCACTGCTGCCTGACACAGTTTCTTTGGACAGAAAATAATTTTGGTTGGAAATGTCATAAAACACTGACACCATTCAATGGGAAGCTCTCGTGACTTGATGTGCTCCTTCTGTTTTTCAGACAAAGGAGCCCTATAACAAAGGCGACTTGCTGGCTCAGCCGGATCCTGGGAGCCTCTGGGGCGGCGAAGACTCAGGTAGGGGCAACACGCACGTGCCAGGCACCAGCAGGGCCGGGGCAGCGGGCAGAGCTTTCTGCAGGGGCTCTAGGGAGGCTGTTTCTGATGCAGCTTTATGCCGGCGCTGAAGTGCTTTGTCTCAGCGCCAAGCATAATTGAAGGATGTTTTTCATGTCAAAACGTAGGCTCTCATGCACTGAGAGTTTGCTGGGCGACAACAACAGCAACAACAACAACGACGACCCGCTTGCGTGCCGGACAGCTAAAGTGCACGGCACGCAGCAGAAAGGCTGCCAAGGAAGGATGCCGTGGTATAATGAGAAGAAACAAAAGTGCTATAGCAAATCTTCTTAATAAGCTGTCAGCCACGTCTCAGCATCGACCCGCTCTGTGAGCAGAGCTCTCATTAGCTGCCAGCAAGAGTCCTGTGCGTACGTCCAGGGGCAGCACTGGCCACTGGTGACCGCTGCTCAGGACACATGAGGACTGAGGGCATGAGCACTGAGGACATGAGGAGCCTCATTAGTTTTGAAAAAAAGGAGGAAAAAAAAAAAAAAAAACAGCATAGGTAAAATTAACTGAATACATCAAACTCACACATATACTCCGTCTCCTTTCTGTTTCTGGGGTGTTGTTTTTTGAGGGAATGTGGCCTGTGCTTTTGTTTCATTTTAGTCCTCTTTGTCTTATCATAAGCTTAGGTATTATTTACAAGGAGAAAACGTACCAGTTTAACTTGTCGGTACTGTGGTTAGAGGAGATGTCAGAACTGCCTTTAAGCCAAATAAAAAATGTCTTAAAAAATGCTATGGCTACCCAGTTCAAATGTCCTGGGCAGCGGGGATTGCCCCCGGCATAACAAGCATATGTAAGATCCTGATGCGGGCTTCTCTTGGATGGTTTGGGGATTCTCTTCCTGCTCTCTCTGCCATTTTTGCGACTGGTCCCCTGGGAGGCATCCCAAAATCTCTGTCTCCATTAGGAAGAAATCCTTCACTGCCACTCTTTGATTTTAAATGCTTCATCCTCCTGGGAATCTCCCCTGACCCGTAGCAAGTCTGATCATTAATGCATATTGATTAAGTGCTAGTTATATAATAAAGCTGAACACTTTTGATGAAACAAGTTTAGAAATATATCTAGTTAAGCCAACACTCCCAGGGTTTTGTGAGATCTCACTGTGATATGTGAATGTTTCGGTTTGCACTGATTCCTTGATGGACTTTAGCTCTAACTATCATATGCATTTCTCTGAAATAAAGGAGTGTACACAGGTGAACTACACTAATTTAACTAATTTGAGTGGCATTTTCTTCTGCATGAAGTGCAAAAAGCCACTGATGCACTGTGCTCCTCTGTCAGCAGCATGTGCAGCCTCTGAGCTTTCAGTGTTCTGGCTTCTGCTCTCTCCTCTTCTCTAGGAGATATTATTACTCCCTCAGTTGCATCAATAGCCAGCTGTATGACACAACAGATCTATGAAAAGACAGTTTCAAATACAATAATATTTAGTGGCCATGGCAGAGGGTGCTCTCTCTGTCCTACATGGATTGTTTAGGTATCCGCAATAATTTCAGTCAAAGCTGGAAAAGTACTTATAGTTGAAATTAGTGTCAGTGTAGCTCAAGAAAAAGATGGCTTGCTTAGCTTTACAGCCTCTTCTTCCATTACACAACTGCCATAAATTATTCCATTAGTGTTAGCTTACACTGGCTGAAGGGGCATGAATATAGTGTAATATTTTACCTCACATTCAGTTTTTAAATGTTTTTCACTAGTTTTACTTCAGAGTTCACTTAACAAGCACCTCACCATATTAGTGAATTGAACTTGATTAAATGCAAATTGCTTTACCATAATAAACTTCTTAGCCATTTTTTAGGCCTTTTTAATAACACTATTAGAGGGCTAAAAAAAGGTAATCTTGTCTAGGATCAAACAAGATTTCGGACTAAAGCAATATGTTTTGACTCTTGTTGCATATCGGGTCTTAATTACTCCAGAAGACTAACACTTTGAAAGCAAATGCTTGAATTCTTGATTTGCAAGCCCAAAGTAGAATGAGTTCTATGACATGGAAATTCTGTGCCGTGTTTACATGACAAAATCTTTCGTCCTCAGAGATGATTGCAGCAAGAAAAATATTCCTTGGTATCTTTTTTCTTTTTTTTTTTTTCCCCCAATAATAATTAGGGTCTAAAATGCACATTACATACAGTTTAAAAATCTGTCACATCTTTGATACCTAATGCCACTAGTTTGTAGAAACCAAGCTTAAATCAGTTTTGCCAGTTATTAAAACCTGACGATAAATCTCATAATATTTCGAATTCCCCTCACATATTCCTGAATTGCCTGAGCTAAGAGACTAAAATGGGTTTTTAGAGTCTCTGTCTTTGTGGCTGAAAAGAAAATTTGAGTCCGTGAAGTACCTGGAAGCTCTGAAACAAGACAGCACGAAGAACAAACTTTCCATTTATTATTTTATTCAAAAATGATTTGTGAGCTGATTTTATAGCTTGAGAAGCGGGGATGAGCTCATGATATGAAATATTTTGGGTTAGCAAAACTGTTCACATTAGCAGTGATTTAATTCCCAGCTCTCTCAGCCTGTTTGCTTCTAATTATTACTTACTCTATGCCTGTTTACTATTACTTTATGCCTGTTTACTCCTAATTATTACGCATTTCACAGCTGAGAATGACAGAGATAAGCTACTTACCTCTCCAGCACAGGACTGCTGCAATCCGAGCAGTGAGCTCATGCTGTCCACTACTCAGCCCAAAAAGTAAGCGGCTGTCCCTGGCCTCCAGCCCCAGGGCTCACGTCCATGCTCAGGAACTCTGCAATGGTAAAAATATGTGTGGCTGCTGACCTTCCCACAGCCAGGTCACCTCAGGCCAAGCTGCTTGCTTGCTCAGCTCCTTCCACGACTCTGCTACAGAGGAACAACATGTTACCAGTTTAGGAGGGATTTTTTAGGCAGAAATACCCCAAATAAGATCATCAGAATGTGATTAGAGCCATCAAACCTGGGATTGAATGATAAATTTCAAGTGAAACACTCAAAACAGGGAGCTGCAAGGAGCACGCCCTGCCAAGGCCTGAGCCCCATGGAGGTGAGGATGGTGCCCTTCCCACCCATGGGGTGTGTTTCACCCAGGTGAGCCACATCCACTGTTCCCTCGTCAAAGCTAAGGGTGCAAGTCAATACGCTGCCTGTGGCAAAGAAGAGCTTCAGGGCTCTCTGCCTTGCAGAACACAGCTAAGCAGCAGTCCTGCAAAGCATCTGCAGAAGGTGGCATAGCAGAAAAACTAACTTGAGATGGTGTCTGCATGGGCCTCTGAAGACAGGAGAGCTTTCATCACCGATGCAAAAAACAAATAAACAAGCAAGCAAACAAAATCCCCAAAAGGCAGAGCATATTTGTACAACTCATTGCAATGCCACTCAGTCAGCTGCGATGGGCAAGCTACCCAGGGCAGACTGGTATGGCTCTCACTCCGTATGACCCCACTTGGGTCATTGCCAACTGTCAATTGCCTCTGCATTGTCCTGCATGGTGCTGAGTAGACATAACCTATGAATTTGTCAGTTCGTAGCAAGGCCTCCAGTGTACTGTGTCCTCTCATTTTGTTTTAATGCTGAGGCTGACAAAATCTCTGCAGCTGGCGTGATTTTTGATCATCATACTGAATAGGTCTGTAGTAATGACATTCATTATTGAAAATGAGAACTACAGTATTTACTCAACAAGTTTTAGCATATTAACTTGGGATCTTTCCCAGTCATTTTGTCTGCAGGCTACAAAAAATCACATTTTTTTTTTTAAACCTACTCTGCTTCCAAAATACTCTTCTCATTCTGTTATGTCTATAGCACTCATTCAAACCAGCATTTCCAAGTTAGACATAGTATTACGAACTTCAAGCATTCAACATTTGTGCATTAACCTCTCCTCTGCCTTTCCCCTCTTCCTCCCTCCTTCTTCACATGTAGCTTTGTTTTGTTTTGTTTGAATTTGAGGTTTTACTGTTCCTGGGATTGTATTTCACCAGAAGATCTTGAAATTCTTTGCTGAGAAAGAGAGAGAGAGAAAGTGAGAGAAAGACAAAAGAGAGAAGGAAGGAAGGAAGGAAGGAAGGAAGGAAGGAAGGAAGGAAAAGGAAAAGGAAAAGGAAAAGGAAAAGGAAAAGGAAAAGGAAGCTTTCAATTAACCACCAAGAGTCATGGCAAAACTGGGGATTTTTTTAGCAGGCTGATACCCTGATCCTGTTTTCATGCATTTGCACTTGTTAGACCTTATTTTCAACTACTTAGCCCAAAGCTGCTTAGATCTGATCTATATACTGATGGTACTGCTTAGATCTGATACTATTCTGTACCTACCATGGCATTCACTATTAGTGATTATCCAAGAAGCAAACCAACAGATAATCTGTCCATTGGTTTTCTAGGCTTAATGCATTTGATATCATTGGTAATTTTGTACTCCCAACTACACTTTGAAGTCAATAGTCCCTTGAACAGACGGGGTATATAGATATAATTCCCACTTTTGTCAGTTTATCTACAGAGCTTATGCATGGAGAGATCTACTTTTGCATTGGGAATAGATGGAATATTTCCTTTCGTGAAGGGAATATTTGGTGTGTGTCAGATCAGCAGCTAGAGACATAGAGATCCTCCTATTGGCTGGAAATCATCTTTTGGTGCTGCACCTCATCATGAGCTCCATTTTGCTTATTTTTGTGGATTACGCTGCAAACTGCGATACACTGTGAAATCAAAAAGAGCCAATACACACTGGAGAGCAGAGTGTAAAACAAACAGGAAAAAAAAAAGCACAACATCAACAACAAAACACTGTAGCTAGATTAATTTAGATAAAGCATTTTGGATACATATGAAATACAGTAGGGACTTTTAAAAGCCATTCTTTTTCTCTTCTTCTTTCATTAAGAGATAAAAAAAGTTTCCATATGATCTGTTGCTTATTTGACCAGCGTGCCACTTGCACAGTGCTATTGAGTGTTAATTCAGAGTACAAGAATGGTTGTCTGAAGTTGCAGGTGGATTATTCCTGTCCTGAAGTATCAGAAAGCTTTGGTTTGTGGTTGTGGATCTTGCACTTAAGAGAAATGGACTGATACCACCCATTAGGCAGCACATAACCCTAGATTCAATGTGGTTTTCTGTGAAGACTAGAAGCAGAATCTGTATATCTTAAACCCTCCTGTGTTCAAAATGGAGAAACACAGCTTTTCCTCCCGTATCAAGTTCCCTGACCTAACCTGAGTGCAAGGAAGAAGAACGTCACCCACCACCTAGCTCTTCTCCCCAGCTGTTGTACTCCTGCCTTTTGGCATTTCGCAGTACCATGAAGCTGTCCATATACCATGAAACAATAAAATTCATGGCTCTTGGAAAAAAAAAAAAAAGATAAAATAAAATAAAAACTCTTATTTTTCATGCTAAGTAGCAGCAATGTGATTTTTTCCCCATTTTCTAGCATCAGTTGACCACTGTATTCGACTAACTGACTAATTTCATCATTTCAACACAACATTTTAAAAATTAATCTCCAAATCACCATTGGTAATCTTCTAGTCTCTTTGAAAAAAATTGATGCGTCTCTGCTAAAACTAAAATTTCACTCTCCAAAACTTAGCAGTTTGGGAATTTGACTTCTTCAAGCACAAGTTGTAAAATTCTAACCAGTCACTTTTCTTAGTTTAATGAAACATCAGCTTCTGTTATATTTTCCCTTCATTTTTTTTAAAAAAATGTGTTTTTTTCCTGACACAAAACCTAGCACAATTAAAATTGTGGTGGAATTGACAAAAAGATACAGCTTGAAATTTAGCTTTCCAACCTGTGGAAGATAATTATTTCATATTTATTTTTCTTTTCATGTATGCATGTAAACTATAATACAGCAGTAGATCAAATGTCTAAGGGACCTTTAATATAAATGTAAATAATATATAATATATTAATAAATATAAATGTCTCTAAATTAATATAAATATCTCTCTGTATGTCATCCTGAACTTCTGATGTAAAAGAAATATATCAATCCAGTTTGAAGGTGTGTGAAGTGATTCCAGGTTTACTTTCATGACTGTCTCATGCTGATCAGCAGTGGTGAGTGTCAAGCAAGAAGTTAAACTTGCTGGGAGGTGAAATGTTACCGTTTGGAAGATCTTTGGTGACTATCTATTTTAAATTTTTGATGAAAAAATGCTTCCCTGGTGCTTTTCCTCGAATTCAAGGGAAAAAAAAAAAAACACCTGACTTCAGACCTCTGCAAACTGAGTGTTGGTATCACAGTTTGTCACTCTATTTTCATGATAATGATTGGAGAGAAACAGTCACAGCTTGGCCTATGATTTAGGCCTATCACATTTGGCCTATGACAGGTCTCCTACCTGGGGAGGACAAGAACCAGGTCCTATTTATGCATTTTTCTCTCCCCTGACTGTGAAGAGAGTTGAGATGATCTGGACAAATGCAAGCATGTACTCTTTCAACCTCTCTATTTGGTCAGATGAATCCCAGTCCCGAATATACAGACAGCAGAAGAGCTGGCCTGGGAATTTTCAGGCTCATTAGCAGAATGAATTTTACTGCCCCAAACTGAGAATAAAGCAATGTATTGCCCTTCTTTCCAGCTTACCCGTCTTGAGTGTGCACAGAGCAGCTGTTTCCTCTAGCACGAAGCAGGCAGCAAAGCAACAGTTTCCAGCATCCCTATATGCTGAGGTTTGTTC
>VZSV01000023.1:7011256-7024487 GCA_013398735.1 Nothocercus julius | reverse complement strand
TTGTTTGTCTTTTGTCTTTGCTTTCTTTTCTATTGAGCAGCCTTTTTTCTTTCCTCTTACCTCCACTCTCCCTCGTCCTCCTCCACTTCTGCCTCCTCTTGGCTCTCCGAGATACCACCAGAAGGATGTCCAGGTCTGACCTTTACTAACATTTCCTCTGCCATTTTATATTTTCCAGACATTATAATGTTTATTTTTCTTATGTTTGAGGACTTGTTTCTCCAGCATGGATCCACACATCAGCTGGCAAAACCTTATGGAAAACATTTTACCTGGAGTCTTGCTAGCGAAAACTCTAGACCTTCTATGAGATTCTTATATTTTTGAAGAGCAGTGTGATGGGTACTGAGCAGTTATGTGGCTAAGCAACACATTGCATAGAAGCAGGGCTATTGCTAAATTACTAGCGAATGGCAGTGGGATAGCGTGGCGTAAAAGGGAAATTCAGTCAGGGATCTCCTGGATGCTCAGCTAGGTTGTGATGTGTTTATATAGGCTCTGAAGGAAGTTTAAGGCCATCACTACTTAAAAAAAAAAAAAAGAAGAAGAAGACTGTTTTGACTGATGCCCCTGCAGAAAATCTAAAGGAATCTGCTGCAATATTTTTCTCTATTTTGTTTGCATTCTTTCTGAAGTTGACCTTTTGCGGGAGAAATCTGTGTGACAGCACTCCTTAAAGTCGAGCTGTGTCCAGAAAGGGGACCTAACTGGAGTAGGACACCGTACACCAGCACATCTGGGTGCATCAGCCCTTAGCATCACACAGAAATGTACTTCATGACGGAAAACCTGATTAAGGAGACATTTAATTCTTTTCACACTAACGTCAGTACTCTGAGGTGTGTTTATTTTAGAAGAGAGAAGGGCTAGCTACGGTTTGTTTTTCATTATCCTCCAGTTACATTTAAAAACGGCAGGCAGGCAGCAGACTGTCCCCAGTGTGTTTGCCAGAGGAAAGAGGAGGAAATCTTCCACAAAGAAAACTGCTGGGGTTTGGATTCCTACACAGATGAGCACCTTTAGGAGACAGAAAGCTTTTGTTCATCTAAAAAAAAGAAGGAACCGTGTGGTAAACATTTCTATGTACAATATAGCGATGACTAATATCTAAAGGCTCAAAAATCTTTCCTCTTCTCAGGAACTAGGAGAGTAAAGAGTGCCATTCTGGTAGCCTATATGAGAAAGCATTCATTTAAAATGATGTCAACAATCTCATTATTTCTTGATCTCCTCTATAGCCTTAAGGATATATTTATCCTTACGCTTTGTCTGTGTACACCTCAGAAGGCAATTTGTGAATATCAGTTCAGTGGTTATGAAAATGCACACATTTTTTTTTATTATAATCAGACTTTAATATCATTGGAACCAAAATGCTCAGTTTACCTGAGATATACTATCATTTTCATTTAACTTATCACATCATTCAAAACAGTATTGTCAGAAGATAATTACTGCAGAAGACAAGCTCTTATCTGACTAAAACATAGAAACATAATTTGCTTCAAATTGAAACAGATGGTAAATTGCTGTTGCTTTTAATATAGTTGCACAAAAAATGAGGCTTGCGAGTATGCTAAAAGTAATTGCAGAGAATGCAAGATTGCAGTTTACAATCTGTGTCCTAAACAAAGTATTTCATGTATTCCAATTAAAGTAAGTGAATTTATTCCCAAGAATAAATTAGAAATTGTAGAAGAAGTTTCTTTCCTAAATGTCCATTGGATGCCTGTGGCCAGCCCCAGAAAAATTAAATAAATAAATAAATAATAAACAAAATTGAACAAAACTTTTAGTAAGATAAGCTGGAGAAAAGTTGTAAATATTGAAAAAACACATAAAGAACTTTTATTCTATAAACACACATGCCTAATCACATGCATATGAATCATCACACTAAATGAAAGGAGGCTATTTACCTACTTAATAGAAACACTAGTCTGTAGATTTTGCTACTTAGTTTATAGACTTTATGTTCTAATTCTACAGGGTAATCTATCATGCCCTAGAGTCTATTCCTATCTTTTACGATGAAGCAAAATGCCATCTGGGATATCTTTAAATATTTATGTAATATTTATATCTGTATACATTTATAACCAGATGGTAGTTTAGGAGGAGCCTGACCTGGAGGTATAGGTACTTCCTCACTGTGGCCCCAACTATTTTCTGTCAGGTTTGTTGTTACATCACAGATGTATCATAATTGCAGCATGGTTTTAACCACAAAAACTACAGGTTCTGCTCTGTTGCACACATGTTTTCTATGCATTCAACATTACTCTGTGTCTGAACATCTTTCAAGACCCACAAGAGTGCAGGGTTCATAGTTGGAAAGGGAAGTGAAAATTGAAGGGACACGGTCAGTATCAAATACATTCAGTAAAAAGAAAGAGTCCAAAGCATTCACAAGTACTTCACCTATCCCAGAATTGCTGTTTAGGGCATCTTATATCACCCCTTCCTTAAAAATAGCAAATAAACCAAAACAAAACAAGAAAACACTCTTCTGCTTTATAAAAGACCCACCCGCATTTCAGGAGGGATTGACTGACGGACAGCATAGCAGAGTCCACCCAAAGTGCTTTGAGAGGACAAGCACAACATTTCGCAGGGTCATAGTGCTGCTGAGGGGGGACCCTGGCAGTCAGTCATCCAGTCCAGTCTCCCAGCCAGAGCAGGACGACAGCCAGCACTAGAGCAAGTCACTGTAGCTTTGCTGAGGTGGGGTTTGGAGACCTCCACAGATGAAGATTCCTCCACCTCTTTAGGAAGTTCCCAGACTGTGTTACTCTCCTAGTGAGCAATTTTTTTTCCTAGTCTGAACACTCAGCTTGGTGCCATGGCTGCTTTCTGTTACAACTGGGAGGAATTTTGCTCTGATGTCATCTTAACTACTCTTCAAGCAGTCACTGGCTGCTATTCTATTGCCTTTGGCCTTCATCAGATAAAGCAACCCAGCTCTTCACTTCTCCTCACAGGCTATATGTGCTAGACCCTTGACCATCCTGCTAGCTAACATCACTGAGCTCTCCCTGGTTTCTTGACATCCTTCTTGAACTGGGAGTCAAAACTGGACAGTTGCATATCCTATTTGATTCCAGGCTACAGAATAAAAACATTAGAAACTGTTATCTTTCACTTTAAGCCGTTTTGAAAATCTCTTTGAGCTGGTCGTGTTTCTTTGAAGATCACTTTAGTTGAGGACATTCCTCTAAGATGAATGGCTTTGAGTGTAAGGAGCCAGAAACAAAGAAAGGATAAGAAGGGAAGATTAAGCACAATGCGGGGAACAGACTAAGGGGAAAAAATCATTTCAAGAAAGATGGAGAGAAGTAGAGGAAAAACAAGACTGAAAAATGAGGGCAAGGGGCAGTATAGAAAATATTGTTGCACTGTGATCAGAGGTCAATGTACACAATTTTGCAATGTATTTAGCAATTGGTGATGAACTATATTTAAAATCAAGTAATCTAAGAAGTTTTATCCGCTAGAAAGAGGAAAGCCAATGGCAAAAAAGTCCTTCAAATAATAGCCCCTATCTACATCTCACTGAATATACTGCTCAAGGGGCTTTACCATGACAACCATTGAAATGTGTTTTCATTTATTTAACTACAGTGTTTATAACCATATAAGAACATTACATTTCTGTCATTGAGAACGAGGTCCAAAATGCCCTTATATCAAAGATATCAGTGTTTTGTGCTGCCCACTCACCCTAGTCCATCCAGGTTTGCCTCCATATCTCAGATGATTAAGGAACAACTGGAATTAAGGAATTATTAAGAAATAAGGAGAACCAAATCAGGAATTTGAATTGGTCCTCCTAGAAATTCCATTTAAAGCTTTCCAGGCAATGATCAGATCGCCCGCCCAAGAACTTCCTCTAAAAGTGACTTCACTGAACTGAGGGCTGAGGACATTGCGCTACCCTCACTACAACTCTGCAAAGATCTTATTAACAACAACTTGCTCAAGACCTACTGCCTAAGCAGAACTCTGCTTACACAACAAAAACTGTCATATTTTTTGTCTCAGATTCTGCAAAGGCAGAATGATCATGTGATGAAACCAGAGGAGCATGCCTGTTTGATGTCACAAATCTTGGAAGCATACTCCAAACAAGCCGGCACTTATGTAAAGAGGGGGCAAAATTTCCTTCCCATTAAATCTGTGCATGGTAAAGAAGTATGAAGAAGACAGAGTCAAAAAGCATTTTCATCATGTTAGCACCTTGCTGCCTTATACACTTGGTTGCAGTTTCTGCTGTGTCTATGGGACCATATCCTAGATTTTTTGGAGACAAAAGAGAACCAATTCCAGTCAGAAGAGGCAGAAAAGCTATTTTTCTTTTTTTTTTTCTTTTTCTTCTTTTTTTTTTAAAACAGAATTCAGTGTTGTTTATGTTTCTTACAGTTCTGAATAACTTTACAGTAATCAGCAGGTTTAATGGGGTATTGTGTTTTGTGTGACCTACCATCAGCTGTTTTGCAGGGTTGCTATGCGCGAATGCTAACAGCTGCCGTGTTTCACTCCAGATTAGTGCCTTCCTTTCCTCGTGAGTGAAGTAATACCGAGACCCAAGGCCAAATTCCACTTCGCTATGGAAATGCCCCCAACACAAGTGAAAATACTACCAAAACAGATGCTTTGCGCCCATTTCCTGATCAGTCACAGGGTACTTCCTGTTTCTATACGGAGTTCCCCACTAACTCCCACACTAGTTCCTTTTTTCTAGTAGTCTAAATATTCCGTGTGGTGAAGAGGACTAAGAATCTCAGTTGTTCCACATTTCAGATAAATCAGCCCTGCAGCACTGTCAGGATGCTGAGACATGCTTGTAAATGATGACATACATAAAGCCTGGAAGCATGTTCTTCCTTCCACAAAGACAATTCCAAGACATAAATTTGAAATCTATTTAAAGATCTTCTGGGAAAATGATAGCAAGTGATCAAAGAGGATATTTTGCAAGTCAATAGCGCTGAGACCTTGATAAAACTGAAATATATATATTATATATATATTTATTAGGTTGGTGTTCTTAAATCACTTCAAGGTAGTATGAAATGGCACTTTAACCTAATCAATGGTACAACTGGCCTAGGATCTCATCTCTAGTAAAGATTATCAATATGTACAAATGCCAGAGCTACCGGTGTGAAGAGGATGGGATCAAACTCTTCTCAGTGGTGGCCAGCAACAGAACAAGGGGTAATGGGTATAAATTAAAACACGGGAAGCTCCATCTCCATGTGAGGCAGAACTTCTCTGTTGTGAGGGTGCCAGAGCCCTGGCACAGGCTGCCCAGAGAGGCTGTGCAGGCTCCTTCTCTGGAGATCTTCCCAACCCGCCTGGCTGCCGCCCTGTGCCCCGTGCTCTGGGTGTCCCTGCTGGAGCAGGGGGGTGGACTGGATGATCTCTAGAGGTCCCTGCCAACCTCAGCCATTCTGTGAGTCTGTGTGTGATCAGTGTCAGATTCCATGCAGAGAAGTTTCTCACCTTGCATTTTGTGAAGTACTGGTAACTCATTGAACATCAGATGGTGAAATGAAAAATTAACACTTTTTTTTTATAAAGGTAATAATATTCTGAAACATTCTTGGAAAAAAAAAAAGGCAAATGAGTGAGCTTTAAAAGCTTAGACTAATTTTATTTGATTATGAATTAAAATGTCATAGCTTTATTGCACAAGGTGATCCATGGATAGGTATATTTTTCAGAGAAACTGTGCAGTCCTTGAACTGATCGAAGCTGAGAGACACTGCTAAAGGAGAAGGTATGAGAAACTCAGATTGCCAGAATATTCTTCTATATTTGAAAACAGCACATCTGAAAATAAAAATGTGGATAGAGAAACCAAACCTCACTATATTAATGAATTAATTTTGGTTCTCACAGTTTAACATCATAATAGTTTTCCCCCAGGAACAAATAATATTTTCCTGTTGAGTTGTCTTTAGCAAATGTATTCACTAATTCATTAGGCATTATTGTACCTATAGGTATTTTTCAGGGAACGCTGAATTTCATGAATAGAGCTTTTTTATATTTTCTGTGACTCAGGTCACACGGACAAAGAAACATGAAAGTTTACTAGTTGTTGCAGCACATAAAGACAAATATATTCGAAATAACCAGGGTAAATGCTCTGAGGATTGTATGATTACAGCCCTTTCATCAGGGTGACCTCCGACTAGATGAAAGAGCTAGAAGTTCTGTGTATACCATTCAAACTAGAAAAGTTAAACAAGCTGCAGTAAATATATATTAAATACAAGACATGATCAGAGCAATAAATACACACACACACGTAATAATGAAGATGAGAAGAATGTGTTCTGTTCTTGAGTACTACCCCCCAGACAAACTAAGCATTATTTACAACTATGTATTACAATTTTCAAAAAGATCAAGTGAAATCAAAAGAAGGATTATGCAGCTAAAAATACCACTCAACTGTATTTTGTACGCTCATTTCTTTGTATAATTTTCTTCTTTTATATCTCAAATTCTGATACAAACAGATTTTCTTCCTTTCTCAGAAACTACCTTCCTTTCTCTGTCCATTTGTTGTCTGCCTCTATGGAAGTTTGTGAAAAACATAAAGAATCTCAAAATCTGAGAATGGGTCAAAAATAGAGCAGGATTTGGAAACCTCACAAAAACTGGGAGAAGAGGCCTTTTGGTTGAATCAGAGCCCAATAGTTGAAATATCAGCTGCTCTTTGGAGTCAGTCAATCTGGGTCAGTCACTAAATGAACAAAACTATTTTCATGCTAGTTCAGTGCTGTGTAGGAGGTGAGTTGTAGGTCTAATGAACTGAGCATGGGATTAAAAGTCACAAGCCCTACAAGATGTTTGTTCTATTTCAGGCTCATCATATGACAATGACCCAAGTCTTTTAACTTCCCCATGTCTTCATTCTTTAAAATGTCACAGTGAATATTTGTCTGCATGAGGAACTTAAGATCCTTAGATACTAACATACTTAAGTGAAAACTATTACTAAGTGAAAATCATTACTAATAGTGCTAAAACTTATCTTGGTAGCTATGTTATGGACAGTCTTTCTGTAGTAAGCCTACATATTTGCTCTCACTGATTAATCTGGCCAAACAAGCAGTGTAATGCCAAAGGCCAGGAGTATAACTTTCTGTCCTTCTCTTCACTGGACTGTACTTTGCTTAACCTCTTTATGTTTCAATTTCCTAATCTGTAACTTTATCCGTATTTCTAAAGATCTTTGATTTCAGCAAAATAAGAACTGCTAGATAATAACTACTATATTGCAGCATACTGAAACGTGTTTGGGAGGTACTAGAATTTTTTTTAATATCCTATTCAAAATGCATGATGATAGCTGATACTCTTTCTCCTTTCTATGTTATTTTTTTTTTCTTAAGAGAATATTCTCCAGAATTATTAAACTTGCCTTGTATAAAAAGATCAATGCATGAATTCCAGCTAGGTGCACCACAGTTGTTCCGTTCATCTCACATCAGATATGGTGATTAGTGTTATGTTAAGAATTATGCGCCATCCATACCACATTCATCAGTATTGCAGTATGCTAGACCTTCACTGCCCCATTTCTCTAGGCAAATATTTCCTCAAAAAATACAGTGTTATAAGGTGGGATAGGAACAGATGGGAACTGGGACAGAAGTATGAATGCCTGTTTGGATCTTGGTGCACTTTCAGATCTGCAGCCCTTTTTATAAGCTTAAAATAACAGTAAAGTCCATGGATGTGAGACTAGTGGTATCAGGCTAATTTTTTTGCCTCACTTAGTCAGCACCCTGGGATTTAAATATATATATATATATATATGTATCTTCTTCCAGCTTGGGCTGTGTGTGATGAAGAGGCTGTGCCCAGCTGCATGTCAGGAGCTGGTGGGAAGGCAGTAGGTGGGAGCTCTGGGAGGAGGTCTGCCAGCTGATCCCGGGGTGGTGGCACCCAGCACGCGGGGGAGGATGAGCAGCTGTGGTGAGGAAATCTTTTAGTCGGCCTTGCTAAGGCTGAAGAGGTCATCTACCCCCAGCCTTTGCTCTACTGCATGATTATGCATGGGAGGGTGTTTGTGCTTGTCAAAACCTCCTGATTCTTATCCTTGAATCAGACAAAGATTTTGAGATAGTCAAGCCAGAGTCAAATGAAAAAACTGAGGGACCTCAAAGGTGGAGTTGCTGGACCTGGTATGTGTAGCAGCAGGTAGGAGCCTGTATCAAGCAGACACCCAGGCTAGATGTTCTAGTAGCTCCTTTTGGTCCTGGAGCTTAGAAAACATGTGGCCAAAATGTTCGTGCTTGGCTGCTTGGAGGAATCACATCTTTGTGGAATCACATCAAGTATTTACAATAAAGTTAAAGCAGCTTCTATCACAGTGAATGAAAGCCATATCAAAGTTTTCCAAATTATGTCAAGGTTTAAGACATTAAAAGTCTTGAGCTAATTGAAATGCTACAAAGACATTTGCAGTGTAGGGAATGACTGAACGGGTTTGGAAACAGCATCTGGAAGTGAAAAGAAGAAATTCATCATGCAGACATTTGCAGTTATTTCTTTCTGTGTGTGCCTGTGAAATAACTGTGGGACTTCTTGTTTTACAGTATTAGTCTTTGTGGTGACCTTGTGTTGTGAGAAAAGCACTTTCCTAGCATTACTTATATGTTGAATGACAGCAGGTTACCAGCTGAATGTGAACACAATTATACTTCCTTCTCTTCCTCACAAATGTGGACTCAGGTCCTTTCTTGATTCACAAGAAGTGTTTTTAGTTTTTGGTGTTTCTAACTTCCACATATTTCAATGTGATTGGTTCCTCCTGCTGAGAAGTGAGCTTTAACTATCATAATTATTAGATAACTAGAAAGGATTTCACCGAAGTAGAGAAGGTGCCTGCAATGTGTGCTCTTGCTGAAACCAGCCTCGCTACCCTAAACAATGTGTCTGTTTATAATGCGTGTAGCTGAACAAATGAGGTCAGCAGATACGGACTATGTACCGCTGTACAGAAATCTTGATCCAGTTACTGGAATGGAACTTCGCATTTAATTCTTCATTTTGCCACAGACTTTCCTGAATGAATCACACTGTCTACTCAGTTGTTTAATTCCCACTTATGTGAAATAGGACTAATACTTCCATGCCTCAGTAAGATGTTGTAAGTGCAAAGTAACGCTGTGTAGAAATACATCAATTAACTCCAGGAAAGTTGGTATGTCATGTCTATCCAGCACAACATAACGCTATGTAGAGATACTAGATTGAAGCCCAGATGTATAATTAATACTTGAAGATCACTCTGCAGTATTATACTGATGTTACAAGACTTATTGCCCATTCAGAGTTAGACTGGGCTGAGACAAGTTAGTGATCTCTGCATATCATGTGTGGTATTTGAATTTAAGAAGAATAAATATATAATAAAGGAATTAATATTTCACATACATACTTGGACTCCATTTTGGACCATTTGCCTAAAGCAAAATTAGCACTTCTTCCCATCCCCTCTAGCTTAGACTCATTATTCCACCCTCAGAAATAACACCACTGAAAGCAAAGGGCCCAAGTAAAAGGCAAATATGGCCAAAATAGATAGATGTTTAGGAATAGGTGCCTATAAATAAAGCTTTGTTTTGTATGCATGCTGGGCAGCTTTCAGCACAGGAAGCCTCCAACTCTTTCTGAGAGAAAATTCAGAAATAGTGAGGAACATTAAGGCAGTTGGCATAATGGCAAGGGACATAGCAATATCAAGAAGAGACATCAAAGAGAAAAAGCATTAGGACCTGATGCCTTTAGAACGTCTTTGTTTTCAAACCTAGCTCATCAGAAATCCAAGTTTTTGTTTTGAGTTAGCAGCTAATTGAACCTATCTCTAGCAAAAAAATTCCTCTCTTTTACTAATTTGTTCGCTATTTATGGTATTTCGTGCCTTAACCCCAAGGTGGCTGGAGGGCTTTTACAGGCTTAAAGAGATCTTTCTTTTAAGATAATGGAATTACAATGGTGATGATGGGGCTTTTGTATATACATAAAAGGCACTGAGCTATCATGGCTGCAAACATCCCATAAAGTGCTAGATGAAGAGATAAGGGAAAGACAGATGAACAGATAACTAGTGAAGATCAGTTATTTTACCATATATGTATCAAGTGAGAGGTACAAGGAAAAATCTTTGAGCCATACCCTCAACTGAAAATGCCTGAACCCATCCCTGCTATCCTTCCTCAAAAGCTGGAGTTTTCAAAAGAAAACTTGTGTGACAGAATCACCCGACAGCACGTGCTTCCCTGCACACTGCATACCAGCTACGCACATTAGGTTGTCTTGTGACTAAAGGAGACAAGACAGGAGAGCTCATAAAAGGTTTGTTAAGAACTTGCATTTTTCTCACAAGCCTCTTTTTAACACCCCTCCATTTCTCTGTTGTTCATCTCTTCTACCATGCTACCACGTTTACCATGTTGTTCATCTTTTTCACCATTCAGTACTGGTAAGACCAAGCTCTCTTCAGCGGCAGCACATCACAAGTTCATAACAATAATGAATTCAAGTGTTTGCCATCCAACCTGTATGTCCTGTATGGGAGCTCAGTCCTTTATGGGGACTCAGAACTATAGAAGCTGCACAATATCGCAAGGACTCATACTAATCTTGGCAGGAGGCAGCTCTGAGGAGGGCATACATGCACTTCTTCAACACCCACCCCTGTCTAATCCGTTCTGGCCAAAATGCCAGCAGCATTTGCTCATAACAGTCATTGTGACAACAACTAGTTTAGACACAAATCAGTGTGGTGGAATTAAAATAGAAGTTAGGGGCATCATTTATCAGCTATTTTAGTTATAGGTCAGCACAGCTAAAGGATGCTGTTATTTTCCACTGCTTTCTATAAGGAAAGGAATTACTTTTTCCTCACTACAGCCTTGCATCATTCTGTGATCCTGAGAGCATAATCCCTTGGCACTAAATCCTCTTATTGACAATGCAGTAAACCTTCTCCGTGAGCATCAGAAAAAGTGAAATAAAAGATGTTCTAAATTTATGTTTGGTGAAATGCAACACTGAAATCAATTAGATATTTGCAGGCCAATAGGTGTTTCAGTCAATGACACTCCTGTCAGAACAAAGTCTAGCAGGCCTGTTGACAGCAGTCTAAATCTCCTGATTTTAAATTACTGCTGGGGTTATTATTAAAGCTGTTATTTAGTTCCCATCTATTTGCTGAAACTTGTTGGCATCATTTGTGGGGGCAGCTGGAAGGTCTTGACTGTAAGTTTTGGCTGTTGCATGTGAAACTTAATTAGAAGGTCAGAGACAAGAATTTGTGTGTTGGGGATTTACAGGGGGAAATTAAAGCTTTGGAGATTTTACTTCAGAATACAGATGATGTTAGGTGTGCAATCTCCTGCGTTTGTTGTCAGTGTCATTCCTACTGTCCAGGGCTTGAGTTCCTTCTTCGTGTAATTAACCCAAATCCAAATATTGCTGAAAATATTGGCAGTACTTTGGGAAAATTCTCTACTGGTTCAACCAAGTCATTCTAACAACTGGTAAACATCCTGCCTACCACCTATATCCTAAAGTCCAGGTAAGTATGCAGGTATTCATTTATTTAGCATTAAATTTATGATTGAACTGGAATCTGGGAATCTAATTCTTCAAGGATGGAGTCACTAGATGACACCTACAAATCTTGCTCTGCCAATGAGTACCAGGACAGACATGGAGGAATAGAGTTCGCATCCTCCCAGAGAGTCAAATTATCCGACAGGCTGTTGAAGCCTTTGGCCTTCCTGCGGGGCCAGAGGGAGAAGCTTTGTCATGACCAGTGAATCCTATCAGATGGGACTAACAACCACCCCAGCCAAAGGAACCCTTCAAATGGTGTGAATCCTTCAGGGAGATGAATTTCCACGGGCCAGCAACTGCTGAAGATTCTTTGAACTGCACAGGCTGACAGGCCCATACTAGCGATGTGTGTGCTCATTCTGTTAGATAAACTGAATCACAAGCCTACAGGCTTTAAACTACGCATGTCCTAATCTCTGTATCAGTGGCATCCTGGGATCACTCATATCTATTTTGCAAAGCCTGCGTGCTGTGCCTGCTCTGCCCTCATGCCCTGCTTGCCTGTACTTCCAACAGAGCCTGTGTTTTTCTATATTTCTCACAGCTTGAAGCCATGGTCTTGACCCTGGCATGATGAACACCTGGTACTACATTTGCCTGAAACGCAGTTATTTGAAAGTCATATTTTACTGCAGACATATAATATTAGGATGCTAGTCAGTTCTCTTCTTGCCAGTAATAAGCAATTGTTTTGCGAGTTGGTTAAATCCTGTGAGCACAAAACCACTCACATGACACTTAGAAATACCACATAAGAATCGCAGAATGGATGTGTGGGGTCAGAGCCCAGATCTGTGTGTGGCGCTACAGGTACCAACTCTCAGAGCGGCTCTCACCTGCTAAGAGAAAGAACAGGCAACAGGTCAGTGATTCGTCCCCAAAACACTCTCCTGACCTCAGGCATTTGTGGTTTGGGAATCTCTCAAGTCAGACAGGTTGCTTTTGTAGTCAATAGCCCTCAACTGTTTTTGTTTTCTCTTGTTTTGTTTGTTTGTTTGTTTCCCTATTAATTTGTCCAGCCATTCTTGAATTCACACAAACTTTGAGGGTTCCCTCTTTTTTTTCCCTGAACTTCCAACTTCTATTTTTCAAAATCATGACTCTTAATTTGTCGAGAATTTTAAGACTGAAGGAGGAGTGTAAATAAACAGTGAGTAATATTATGGTAAGTATTCGATGCTTCTGTTGTATATACATAGCAGTGCTCTTCTAACCCTCACCAGTAGCAGCGCCTACACAAATTCCTCATGCAAATCCTTGCAGTGTCTTGACAACTTCTCAAGGTGAAACGGTGCTTTTCTAGAAAGCTGATGCTTTTCCAAAAGTCTCAGCTCTTGGAGAAATGGGACACAGAGGCACCTTTTGCTTACTTGAGCTCTCCCTTTCTAACCCTAAGACTTTTGCTGTCCAAGAGAAAAGCTTGAAAACACAACCTCAGGGCACTCGGGCTTTTAAGCAGAAGCGAGGGCTCCTCAGAGCCGCATTTACGGCTTCGGAACGCTGAGTTCATTTTACATAATAGTAATTCGTCCCTCGGGAGGAAATCTCCCCTTCGGCGTTATGCGAAGGGCGCCTCGGCGGGACG
>VZSV01000023.1:6978633-7002468 GCA_013398735.1 Nothocercus julius | reverse complement strand
AAATCCTGAAAAATATTTCCATAAACTGTGTCAGTTTTTATTTAAAAACATATTTCATCTAGTTTTTTTTTTTTTTTTTCCATGAAAAGTTTCAGCCAGCATTTTCAGAGGAAAATGCCTGTGTAATTTTGCTTACGTAGGTGAGAGTTATTCTGTTGAGGCACACCCATGCATGTGTGTGCCTAGCATAGATACAGCTTGCCCAAATACTTGTTTTTTTTTTTTTTTTTTTTCCCCAAATAGGAGTTTTTGTGTGGGTATATCCTCCTCTATACAGTAGAACTGTGTTTCCCCCTTCCTTAGAGGGTTTTTTTCTACTTCTAGTGTAACAACGGCCCCACTCTGCTATAGGCAAAACATAATTACAGTTGCAGAATTAAGTCCTCAAGCCAGCTATCGTGTAACGAGGAGCTGAGCAATTTTTCCACTATGCTGCAGGCCTATGATAAAAGCAGGTTTCCACAAAGCTGACGGAAACTGCTTGCCCTGGTCCATCCTGGAGCATGGGCCACTGTTATAGCTGTTGGTGCAACAGCAGAGCCGTTGCATCCTGAATTTCTAGTGGCAAAAAAAATTGCATCAGGAGGACTGATTTCACCAATGGATAATATACTTGTTTGGATAGTGTGTACACTTATCTAAAATGGAGCTTCCAACAGCCACTAGTTAGTGCAGCTGGTAGTCTCAGCACCCTGGAGAATCAGAATGCTGATTTGGTCAGAAAAATAATCAAAGAAAAATTAACTGCAAGTCAGGCCACTGCAATGAGTGTAAGTCAAGTTCTCATATGGACTATTTTTTCTGCTTGCTATACTTTGGAGAAATGAACATGTAATAACTTCCCATCTTTTATCAGCTATTGGAGACAGGAACAAAAAACTATGCCTTCAGCTGTAAACCGGGTCTCTGGAAGATCATATTTTGGGCTGAAAATGCTAACTTATAGCAGTCTCTGTTTTTGGATCATGTTAAGATATTAAAGAGATGTAGTCACCTCACCCTTAAACTCCAACCCCCCAAAAACAAACAAAAGCCCCAAATTCATTCTTCTTAATACTGCAAAGTCTTCCAGTGTTAAAAAATGCCTGAAACACCTTTTGTCGCAATGATTTGTAGGCCACAGATGTTAAAATGTGTAGTACTTATTTGCACCTGCAGAAAATGAAACTTTGACTAAATTTTGAGATATGCATTATCTTTGCCTTACAGCACTTCCTGGGCGTTAGCGAGGTGCAGAGTGTAGATATGCAAGTAGAGAACTGCAGCCACAATGTAACAAAAATTAAATACTTTCTAATTTCTCTTTTGAGGAAAAAAAAAGCATGGAAGAGTTAATGATAAAGAAGTGCAGAACTTCAGTGACTCAGAGAACTACCTGAGTGAATTTCATCTATGTCAAGTAAATGATGTAATTTTAACAAGTTACTTTTAAAAGCAGTTGCTCCCTTACTTAGTTTTAAAAGCTTTGAAAGCTTAACTGTTTTACCATTCCTTTGCTAATAGCTCCTTCAGTCGAGTGCATTCACATACAGACATTTAAATGATCAAATTTAGACATTTCATGTAGTTTAATTTCTACTAAATATCTCTGTGCACCACAAGTCACTTTCGTTTCACAATCCTTAGGAAGTTAAGTGAGGCTTCTAAGTGAGGCCTACATTTCTCTCACATTCCCTCTAAAATCAACAGAGCAGTAGGTATTTCTGGAAGGCAGTTTGGATGTTAAGCAGTACTAAGCAGGAGGTGCTTGTTTCTCCCTCAAAAGGTTTTCAAAACTTAGTCTGTACCCTTCTCATAAGAAGCCTATAAAAATAATAAAAGTAAGACTCCTGACTTTGCATCTCCACTGAAAAAACTTCTAAAGTGAAGGACACTGTTCAGAAGAGTGCTTTGGGTGATGGTCCTGATTAGACATCTCACCTGAGGCACCAGAAGAAATGAAGTTCCGTCACAGCCCATTCGCACTTGGGTAAGAACTGAATTGGAATATTCTCTCCCATTTTCCTGTAGCACCAGCTCCACAGATGTTTAAGTGATACCACATGGCTAAAGTTATCCCTTACAGACTTAGCAAGATGGTTTAAAGATGGTTCCTGACACACCCCACATTTACAGTTTCTGATACCAAGAACAACATACAAAGACTGGGATGAAATTTTCCACGCTGGCTGGAACGGTCTGTGGAAAGTTTCTGCAAAATGCTTCCAAAATGAGAGTAGATTCAAAAAAAAAAAAAACAATTAAAAAAAAAGAAAAAAACTTTTAACAGTGTAGAACATGCTCTGCATTTATGTTTTGAATCAGAGACGATCTGCCTGAGGGGTGCTTTATTGGCAGGAAAGGCACCAGGGAACAGCTTTCTTCAAGTAACCTAAGCGTAATACTTTGTTACATTTCTGTAAAGATACTACAATGACATTATATAATCATAACTCTGATACTCCTGGTCATTTTCCCAGGTACGCTTGTCCAAGAGTTGTGCTGGTGACACTTTTCTGTTCTCCTGTTCCTGTTCACCTGGAACTGAGCAAGAAATCTCTTTGAGCTGTCACTGGAATATTTTTTTCTCAATATCTTATAGTTCATGATCTTCGAGCTATAGCTACCTACAAGTGAGAGAGTCCCTTCTGCTCTGCTGCCCAACTCAGAGCCCTCTGGTCACCCAGGGTTTATTCCCTTTGGAGGCATCCCGGGATCCCGTGCAAGGAGGTGGCGCGGCCTCCTGAAATCCAGTTTAGACCAAGAGTGACACCGTGTGGTCACGGCAGGGCGAAGTTCGACTCCCTTCCGGGGGACGAAGACAGTGACTGAGTATTTGGTGACATGAAGATCTGGTAGCTCCTACATCTGGGAAATGAGGCCCTTCTGCATCTGAAATATGGATGACTTTAAGCTGCTATTAATTAAGAGGCAGCAACGATCTCACAACTCCAATTTCCCTTCCACTCAGACTTTACCTCCCTGGGAGAGACTGTGTGTCCCTGGGAAGCTGTGTGGGCCTTCCCCAACCCTTCATCAGCCTTCATCAATAGTTCATCAACTCCTCCTTCTGTCTGATGCTTCCTCTCCTCACTGGATCCATCGACTTCTCAGTTGACTTCTTGGTTTCTTCCCATTGATTTTAAAAGAAATTTTAACCAGATAGTAAATGCTGTAGTTAAAGCAAACTCATGTCTCCTAAGCAATCACTGACAGTGCTGTTTTGTTCAATATGCACCAAAGGGTGTAGAACCAACTGAAAAAATCACACAACTGACAAGAGAGTTAAAGCACGAAAACTTTGCAGATGCTGGTAAGCCTTGCAAGCAATTAAAAAATCAGCAAAGAAAAAAACTTATTTGTTTAAAACATTACTGCAAGTCAGATGAAGGTTTATTGGATGTGACTATTAACATATTTTCAAAGCACAGATTTTTAAATTATAGTTTAGAAATGACTAGTGATATATTGCTCCTTATTTTGTGTTCACTAAAATGAAATATTTCAGTAACCGAGAACAAGGAGAGAAGAAGAGCAAGCAGCGAAGATGGATAGAAAGCAAAATGAATAAATAAATAAATAAAATAAAAAAATTGCAAAGCACCTGTCACCTTGGCTGCCTGCCCTGAAATATAGACCATATATTAAAAACAATGATCATGACATTTTATCTCGTGGAATGTTACCATCATTTGGTATAAATGCTGTGACAGATAATGGTGGAGTGCTGGAAATAGATAAGATATCAGGACACTCCATTAGATAACTATTTTCAAGACTTTTATTGGAGAAGTTCTTGTGTGAAATAATGCCAAAATCTACAGAGATTTATATTAAATCATGTAAACCTCTTCCTGGTGTTTTTTTTTTGTACGACATGAAAGCATAGCAGTGGAGCTATCCAGCTAACATGAGTGAAGCCAAACATTTGATGAGGGTATGTTACCATCTGGGTCAAAAATAATTCACCAACTGTTCATAGTAAGATACATTTGTATTCATTCTAAGCCAGGTTATGGAGGTTTCCAACACATTTGTGGGCACATATTCACTCCAGTTCTCCCTTTGCTTTCAGCAGGACTATTTATATGAACAAGGACTAACTTGAATGCCTACCTGCTCTACCACTGAGTCTACCACAGACATTGCCAAAGAATTTGGATGAGCGCTTTTTTAATGCTGTTGACTGACTTCCGTCCACTTCGGTTTTTATTACCCTGAATAGTCCAGAAGTATCGTTTCTGCGGGTTTCTGTGTCACCTTGATCCGAGCTGCAGGTAAGAATTAGTGGCAGCAGGCCTTACAAGTTACCCCAGCTCCTTGCTGGGGCTGCAACCTAAAACTTCAGGTTTGAGAAGGTTTACTCTGCAGCTGGGCTGGCCAGGTAGGGACGACGTATTTAGAGAGGCAGATGAGTTCAAACAGCGGTTCATTTAACCAAAATGGCAGGATGTCCCCCTTCTGCCCCTTTCTATCCAATCTTGGGATTGGCACTGAGCAAGTGGCCAGCAGGAAGCTGGAGAAATGAACCCGTGAAGGGGGCAGGACTTCACTATTTGGGAAAAAATAAGATTTAAATTCAGCTCACTGTATCACACAGATAAGGCAGAGCCACTAGCAGTCTCTCACTTAGGCTATAGTAAATTGATAGTTTAAACTCATATATTTGTAACTGGAGAGTACAGGTGGGGACTAGAAGATGCATGTGGGATGCTAGATGTGGGCAACAGGACAAATGCTTGCGATGTTCATGAGCTATGAAACATTTTTGAAGGAGTCCTGTGTTCGAGACACAGTGTTCACACAAAGGCTCTAAGAGAAACAACTTAACCTTCCAGATAAGTCTAAACTGAATCCAGGTAGTCTTCCCCTAAGTAGATTCATATATATGTTCTTCTTCTTCCCATTATGTGGTCAAGTCTCAAGATGCTTAGGAAATCCAGGAATGCTCAAATTACAATACCTGAATGCCAATCATGCATTTGAATTTGAAATAAATAATTTCATTACATTATTTCAGAAGGATTCCTGGTTGTGAAGTAGGAAAAACAAAACAAAACAAAACAAAACCAAAAAACAGTGTGAGCTGCTTCTCATCTCTTTCTGACAGTCTGATTGCGGCACAACAAGTCTGATTCCATTAAAATTAGTCTGGCCTTCTGCTATTTATTTAAAAGAAAATTAGATGGTAGTTTTAAAGTTGTTACTTTATAAAGTAACAAAATGCAGGTTTTTACATTGAGGAATAATTTTTTGCCAATAAGTACATAATTTTTACTCCCGAAGGACTGTTTTAAAGGACAGGTCATAGTCACAAATAAGGCAAATCCTGAATACTTACAAATATGAGGAAGTGTGAACAGGCCACTTACATCTATCTCCTGGTATTTTATGAGTGTGTGTGAACAAAGCAGTAGATATTTCTCCCAGGTGTAACCAAGTAGTTTCTATTCAGTGGTTCCATTTCAGTTAAGCTCTTTTTTTTCTTCTTTTTTTTTTCTTTCTTTTCATTACAGCAAATACACATGTATATTATCATGTCATCCTGCAAGTTCTCTTCAAGTAAAAAAATAGAAAGACTTCATAGGTCCCAGAAAGGCCTGTTTGAAGAGGCCATTGAAAAAGAGAGATCAATGCACTTCCCTGGATGTGAACCCAGGAACTCAATATTCGGTGCTCTTGTCCTCCTGACACAGTGCTTGTGGCTGATGAATGACACTTACATATTAGTCATATATGGAGTACCCAGGCCCATTAAATGTCGAGATAAAATGTACACTACTTATCATTTAATATCCAGCATTTTTCTGCATATTTAAAACAGAACTTATTATACCTCTCTATTTATCCATCTCTGAGCAGCATATTGTAGTAATAACTGTAATTCAGTTCCGCAAAGACGACAATTGCAAACCTGTCAGCCCAGCTATCTGTGACCCTATTTGTCTGCCATTTATCACATCCCTATCTCTGTGCCAATGCAGACCAGGATATTTTCTCTGTAGCCAGGAAATCTTGTGCCTTCTCCTTTCCCATCATACGCTGTTCCTTGGTTTCCTATACAATAAGCAGTTTTCTTTGTGAATCTTCTAATTCAGGGCCTGTACTGATCATGGCATAGCAGGCCCCCACAGTCCGACCCTGAAGATTTAACACTGCAGACCACCACTCTAACAATCTGCTATCAGATGTTAAAAGTAAAAAAAACATACATCTCCACGATCATGTCAGTCTTTTTTGTGTTGATCATCCCTTTTTTAACTACAAGAAAGTGGGTGCTTTCTGTGATATCTGAGATTTAAAATGTGCAGAATTGCAAGACATTTTGTTGCAGAATTAGGTTATGCGTTAGTCCTGGATGCTCTAAACCTATTCCTGTTTGAAAGATTACAAACTTTGTTTCAGCTGGCCAGGGGAAAATAAACAAACAAGAAAAAAAAAAAGGGGGGGGGGAAGGGGGAGAAATCTGCTTTTGTTTATGTCAACATAATTTGCTATAATGCCACTGAGTCATTAGAGCTTACCTGGGTTTACATAGGTAAAACTGAAAGCAAGATTTGGCCCTCCCTTTTATTATTAGGCAAGCCCTGCTAAAGAACAAGATAGCCTGGCACTAATCTGTTCCTGCAGCGCTATCTGCTTTCATTTTTAGCTCTAAGTACAATGCTTTTCATTATCCTTCCTAAATTTAGAGTGTCTATAGGTTTAGATTCTCCACTTAGGATCTCTGTAAATCTGAAGTCTTTTGCAACAGTCCTAAATAAGGTGAGGCACTAATACAAAATTACTCAGTGACTAAGGACAAAGAATAGACTGATTACGAGATCAGGATATAAAAAGGATGTAAAGAATCTTGTGAGTGCAAATGTGGTATTTCCAGGCAGCTTAATTCTCCATGGAGTGCCCTCTTTTTGATTTGTTATTGAAATCCGCACTCCAAAAAAAACAGCTGGAAAAGCACATTTGCTAAAATGAAGAGTCACTTCAGAAGATAGTTCATTACATCAAATGCAAAACTTACTCCTCATTCCCTCCTTTGAATATAATGTCAGCTTGCCAATATATTACAGAGTTATGAATACAAATCTTTCATGCTATAAATTCTTCAGTAGAAAAACTTTCAAATTCCATTTGTTTTAAATATTCTGTACTGATTTCCTCAAATTAAGCCAATTAATGACAGCTTCTTAATGACTGAAACATCAAGTTCATTTACACTCCAAGCGTACCATAAGCGAATTTATAGACACACAAATCCAAACATTTGATATAGAGTTCATCTTGAGATTTGCAAATGTATACTTGATATTTTCCGAATCTTCGTTTGCTCCTTCTGGCTTCATCCCCTGCTGCATTCAGAACTCTCTAGGATAGGTTTTCATTACTCCAGGCAATTGAGACAATGTTCTTGTATATATATATTCCTATCTTTTGGATTCAAATAAAAACAAATGACAGAACGACCAGTTCTTCGATTAGGAGGACATACAGTATTGGCTTTCAGAGGAAATTAATCCCGATTCCTAAACCATACTCAGATCTGGCTCTGGGTGTATTTAAACCCTGTTCTCAGCCTGCGACTGTACAAATTTGCAGGTAGCATCCAACATGGGATAAACTATCTGCAGGCTGCTCTTACTGAAGGACCTCATGTGGATCTCCCGTACCCTGTGGCAGGGCAGTTACACGGTCAAAAGCTTATTCTGCTCTTAGAGGGTGGCAGCCTCCTTTAAATTCTGCTACAGGAGCTCTGCCAGCTTGATCGACGCGTGGCCTAGTTAACTCTGACACCAAGAGCAAGCAAGACGTGACAGCCCAGCTCCCAGGCCAGGCTCCACGAGCCTGCGGGGGATCTAAGGTACTTGCTTCCGCAGTGAGCCTATGCACGTGGTGTGCTCTTCCCTTCCCTGACATTCATTCCAGAGGTGCAAAAGCAAATTACCTAAGGGCTGAAAATCTGGAATTTCAGAAAGACTCATGCTAGCACCTTACTTAAAGCATCCTCATTGTTTTTGTCTCTGAACAGCCAAGGACCTAAAAGATGCTGCCAATACCTGAGAAAAGAACTGGAGTACACCAGGCTTTTTGGTAGGCTCTTCCATAAGTGTATGACAGATTTGCAGATGACAATGTTGCAGGGAAGTGCTGGCTGCCAAGGAACAAAGGTAATTGATTCCTGTCAAGTGCTGTGAAGAGCAAAATTGTTCACATATACAGTGACTCAGCTGTTCCTTCTAAAAGCACAGCGCACATGGAGCCCTGGGAAGAGATTGGCTGCAGTTCCTGCTCCAGCCATTGCAGACACTAGTGACCCTGCTAAACAGGTCTGGAATTGCACTGTCTCTGATACCACTGCAATGCAATTTTATTCCAGAAACATTTGGAAGTTTTGCAGCCACCTTCTCTGGTTCTCTGCCTGGCATCCCTTCCTGCTGAACATTGCAATGAGTGACATTTGTTACATTTTGGCAAAGCTCTGCTTACCCATGCAATATATTCAACAGAATTGGTGCCCTGTTACGAATGTCTTGCTGCCTGAAACGTTCTGCTCTCTGGCAGGCAAAAGTTGAATTGTACCATAGCTGATGGGGACTGTGGTGGCACCTAGTTTTTGGCAGATGGTCCCTTACTGCCTGATGTTCTTCGGTGGGGCATAGACAGCATGGTGCAGACAGAGAGGGTGCTGCTAGGAAGCTGGGTAGATCAAAAAATGAAAAATGGACTGATGAACAAGGAGATAACTAAGGAATGGCTTTGCAAAGAGCTGAGGGGCAGAACATCCAAGAGGGAAATATCTCCAAAGATACATATGAACTCATTAAATGGTTTATGTAAGATATCCCTCATGGAGCTGCATAGTGTTTGGCAGCTCCATTTGCCTTTGATACCAGGTGACTCATGAGCAATGTGAGACTTTCTGGGAAAAGGCTCATTCTGTTTCCCGTTCACTGGCCCCTGACCCGCTCTTGCAGCAAAGGTCCGTTCCCTGTGATGTGCGAGTGGCTGCACACAGGCGGCTCTGGATACTGTTGTGTGCCCTTATCTCAGGGAGCAGCAGGATGTGCGATGGCCCTACTCCCCTCTGGAGAAGCACACTGAAGCCTGAAATTTCACTATTCATGGAAAAATACAACTTTCTAGCAACTGAAACCACCATATACAGGCAGTAATTCTGTGCTACAAACAGATCCTTTTATTGAACAAGGCATCAAGGTGAGGCCATGTAAAGACTTAGGGATCATGGACTAAGCTGAGTTTGATATGGAGAGATAACTGCATGGGGAAACTCTGGAAGATGAAACATTGCTATAGGGGAAAGCAAGGGGGAAATGTGAGGAGGTCTCATATTGCTGCCAAAGGCAGGTGAGATGCTGCCTTTAAGATAATTTTGTCACTAAAGATGATGGGGAGGCTGGTCCAATTTAACCACCACTGCTGCCACCCTTGGCTCTGAACATCACATACCCAGAATATCACAGTGAATTTGATATTAGCCATTTGAGGGTAAAGCAAAAGAGAGGCCTGACTGAATTTGTCCCCAGTGAATTAAAGTTATTGCTGCAATGATGGGCTAGACACTCACACTACAGTGAGGATGGCAGTGGATGGCCTGGAGACAGAGGAATCCATAAAGTACTACGAAGTGTTATAGCACACCAAGTCTTGTTCAGCGACCTGCATGGAGCAATGGAGTGCACTCTCAGCAAGTTAGCTGGTGATACTAAACTGGGAAGCATGGCTGATACACTGGAGGGCTGTGCTGCCACTCAAAGGGACCTGGACAGGCTGGAGAGATGGGCGGAGTGGAACCTTATAAGGTTCAGCCGAGTCAAGTGCAGGGTCCTGCACCTAGGGAGGAACAAGCCCATGCACCTGTACAGGCTGGGGGCTGACCTGCTGGAGAGCAGCTCTGCGGAGTCCTCATGGACAGCAAGTTGACCGTGAGCCAGCAATGTGCCCTTGGGGCTAATGGTGCCCTGTAATGCATTAGGAAAAGCATCTCCAGCAGGTCAAGGGAGGTGATTCTCCCTTCTACTCAGCCCTGGTGAGGCCACATCTGGAGCACTGTGTCCAGTTCTGGGATCCCCACTACAAGAGGGACATGGAGCTAATGGACATTTGAGTCTAGCATAGGACAACAAAGATAATGAAGGGACTGAAGCATCTTTCATATGAGAAAAAAAAAAAAAAAGAGAGAGAGATGGGCCTGTTCAGCCTGGAGAAGACTGAGAGGGATCTTGTCATATTATATATAAGCATCAGAAGGGAGGCTCTGGAGAGAATGGGGCCAGACTTTTCTCAGTGGTGCTCAGGGATAAGACAAGAGGCAATGGCACAAGCAGAAACACAGGAAGTTCCACCTGAGTAAGAGGAAAAACTTTACTGGGAGGGTGACAGAGCACTGGAACAAGTTGTTCACAGAGGTTGTAGAGTCTCCTTCCTTGGAGTGATTCAAAAGATGTCTGGACGGGGTCTTGGGCAACATGCTCGAGATGACCCTTCTTGAGAAGAGGGATTGATCTAAAAGATCTCCTGAGGCCCCTTCCAAGCTCAACCGTTCTGCAATAGTCTTCAAAATAGCCAGAGGGCTGGTTCTACAACAACTTTGATGTGCCTTGTCACAAGACACCCTCTCTGGTCCTTGTTTATTGTGCTGAGAGCAGAAAAGGAAGAGCACCGAATGTAAATTCAAATCCTAATTTTAACATGTTCTCTATTAACAAATATTACTTTAAAAAAATACAGCCTACATACTCCAAAATACCTGCTCAGTATACATATTTTGACATGATTTATCTTTCCTGAAATATTATTTATTGTGAGAACACTCTATTCCAGGATTCGAGCGATGTTTTTTTTTCAGAAGAACACTCAGCTTCCAAAGAATAAATGATGTGAGAAGTTTCTCCAAAGTATTTCCAACATTTATTCTGGACTGACTAATTGGCTAGATTCACCAAAAATAATGTACTGCTGACATCTAGTGGAATACAAAGACAAATTTTATTCTTTATTCTTTCAAGGTAACTCTAAATATGGGTCAAAATCTCCATTGAGAGCAGTGGGATTTTGTTCCAACTGTGCTAGTCTGAATCACCTTAAAAAAGGGAATTTATTTTTGTTTCCCTGGCCTTAACAATGCCAAAACTACAATAGAAAATTGTCTCTGAGCTCAACGTTCTTATGTATTTCTTATTAGATTACAATATCATTATAACATAAAGGAGGTATGTGTTATTTATATAATGCATCTAACCATGGAATTTGAGCAAAAGGCAAGAACTTGGAAAGGAAAAAGCCTCAAGCTCAAGGCCTCTTTGAATCCTAAATTTGCTGCTGTTCTGCAACCTGACCAGCGGGTGGAGAGCTTAAGTACGGTTTGTCTCTCACAGACCTCATGAATTGGTGCACAGTAAATGGTGGTACATTATAATAAAATTGTCCAGTGTTTTATGTTATGTGCCTTATTTCTGGCTGCTTTCTGCCTTGAGGATCCATGCTGCAGTTGGCCAGAGGTTTTTGGCAACTATACACATAACAACCTGACTAATATACTTAAGGGAGGATTTAAGGGTTGCCTGTTCTTCCCCTATTCATAAATCAGTGAGTCAATCTCAATAGTTGCCCACAGCTATGACAAAGGATTTTTGGCTCTAACTGAGCCACCACACCTTGCTTTTAAGCCCCTGTGAGTACTGACTTCTTGCTTCTGCCACCCTTCCTGCTGTCTGACCAGCCTATTTTGCACTTTCTGGCTTTTTAATCTTTCAGGGTAGACCATCATCACAGCACAACACCTGAATGCTCCTGTCTCCGACCTTGGGTTGCCCTGGCTTTGAAAACCCTACTCTGGCCATAGCCCATGGGATCAGTGGATACACTGCATTTAAGACTTGCTTGCAGTAAATGTCAATCTAAACAGTGCTCTTTGCACAGACAACGATGGGGAAAAATTGTCAAATTTTGCCAGTACTAAAAATACTCTTACTTTGAAAAACATCACTGTTGTACCTCTCCTCCCCGCTTCCATCTCATACCAATTGCTTGAAATTTAGGAAGGGTAACCTTTGTGCCCAGCATGTATGTTTTCCCGTTGTTTTAAAAGCTTGCCTAGGTTTGGCTAAGCAGGGGCATGCAGACGCATGCCAGAGCTTAAAAGCGGAAGCCTCTCAAGGCGCTACCCTCAGCAAACCCGGTCCTTCCCTTGCGGACCTGGTGCCCACCTGGCCTCCTCATGCCCGTCTCCCTCCTCAGGGGGAGGGAGCTTCCTCCATCCTAAGGCCGCAGGAGGCAGAGAAGTGAGGGGGGACGTGACATAAGTCACTACAGACGTGCATGAAAGCCAAGGTCCCACCCCGGTGTGTGACACAGAGTTTCTGAGTGATCTGGGCAAGCTACTCAGGCCCGACCTCCCCAGGAGTTTGTTCCTTTGCATGTGTGTCACTTCTTAGACATGTGAAAAATAATTATAGTAGGCAATCTACTTAAGGAATTACTAACAGTGTGCTGTCGAAATGGAAGAAAATATTCTTCCACCATGATCTGTCGCAGGGCTGATTCTCTTCCACGTGTTTGGCCCCATGACACCCATCATTAATGGATATGTGTATTAAATTCTTCTGAGGAACTGCAGGCACATGGGAATTCAGGGGACTAACAACCTTGTGCAATGAGTTGGGGAAAAAAAAAAAAATTCAGTTAGGAAGACCACCAAGGTCTATATTGAAGTAAGAGTAACCAAATACAAAATTGCAAACTGGGGCCCAGCATGCCACACAAGGCTTCTGCAGGCAACGTCTTCGAACAAAGTCTTTGAGAAAAGACTGAGCGAACAGTGATTTTCCCATCTTAGACAGTACCTCTGTATTAGCAAGAAATGTTTAGAAAAGAGAAGACTTTGGTCAGGCATAATAGTGCTCATGATATATATTAAGAGCAGATCCAAAAAGGAATATGCAGTTCTTTATATTCCAAAGAGGAATATATAGTTCTTTATACAGTTCTTGGTTCACTGTTGACCGAGCAAGAAAAGATGGACTAATTGTGGCACTACTAGTTGTAGACAGAACTGTAGATTTTGCCTAAACATCTGTCTAAAAAATGAATATAGCTATGTAGTGGATTGGATCTGACTTAGAAGACATTGAAATCTCTGCTTTTAGAGAGTGGAAAAAAAAAAGACATAGTTTTTTAAACTATGATTTAGCAGTTGACCCTTTTTTTAGGGAAGGAAGATGGACTAGGTGGCCTACAGAAGATACTGTCAGACCTATTTTTTCCTTTTGCATCATCTAAGATCCTGGAGCTTAACTTTCAGATGTGTTGAACACAACAACAACAACAGAACAAAGACAACAGAAATGCCTTTGAATGCATTAGAACTTGTCATTAAATGACAAGGATAAAACTTAGGTTCCATAGATCAGGCACCTGAAATGAAAGGATGTGTTTGGATATAAAAAGATACGTCTCCATTTTCCATCCTCAGTGTGGAGATAATGCTGTCACTGATCTTACTGGCATAGAGTGAGGATAAAGTAATTGAAGCTTGTGAAACTTTTATACACTACAGGACCATCCAGGATTTCATAAGGAAATGCTAGTCTCATCTCTATGGCAGTTTATGTCCGTTTCACAGAATCACAGAATGAGTTGAGGCTGGAAGGGACCTCTAGAGATCATCCAGTCCAGCCCCCCTGCTCCAGCAGGGACACCCAGAGCACGGGGCACAGGGCGGCAGCCAGGCGGGTTGGGAAGATCTCCAGAGAAGGAGCCTGCACAGCCTCTCTGGGCAGCCTGTGCCAGGGCTCTGGCACCCTCACAGCAAAGAAGTTCTGCCTCAAGGTTTAGAATCCAGAATTTTCAGGCTTAGAATCACATACAGGGACAAAACACCGTGGGTTGCAAGGGTCCCAGTGATTGCTGTAGTTTTGCAGTCTGAGCTGTAATGTAACACAGGCCATCAAATGATCATTAAATAACACCCCCTGTTCTGTGTACTGTACAAGGTGAGGGTGTATGCAAAAGACGATATGCAATGCTGACATTAAACAGTCCGTGCCTAGGCAAAAAAGGGCTGTATTACAGAAATATTAATAGCTTTTATTTCTGGGATTTCCCTAGTTCTGCTTAACTGCTTTTCTAACAGTCTTTCTAGGCAACTTTGTGCATGAAATAAATCTAGGCAGTACTCAAACCATACATATAAAATTAGTTGAGAGAAACCTGTCCTGTCATTAGGACCCAGCCTAAACGCGAGGCGTTTTTTGCTGCCTTTTCCTGTTCTCTTTAAGGGGCCAAAGCAGGGAGAGCTATACAAAATGTTGCTGGGACGACAGTGAGGTTGCTTTCCAAATTTGTTTTTTCCCATGGCAGCAGCCCAGCTGCATAGTGGTGGCGCAGCCAGGGCGGGCATCATGCAGAGGCAGTGGTGGTCCCTGGGACCATGAGGTTAGGCCACTTGGTCCAGGAAGCCTGAGACCATCTAGTGATCTCTCCTCCCTGAAACTCATGGCAAAACAGGGGTGCTGTGATTTGGCCCACCAGTCACTTATGAATAAAGCTGGAATGATGGCACCAGGGGTGTCTGAAAGCAGCCAAGTCAAATCTAAAACTGAAATATTCTCATTTTGCTGAAATTGCAGCCTGTGCAGATGTAATCAATTCTAGATCCTTATCTGCAAGCTGCACATCGCACTTAGCAATCTACGGAGTTACCGTGCAGTGCCACACAGCTCAACTACTTTTCTCCAAGAAGCCCCTTTCATATGCCACTTGCTCCAAATCAGCCTCCTTTCAGGAGCAAGAAGGACTTGAAGAAGAACAGAACTTCTTCTGCTCACGAGCTTGCTTCTCCTCCTCAGTTTTAAAGTCATGTGTGTTTAAACTGAAGATGACCTACAAAGGTCCCCTACAGGGACCTTTATAAAAGAAACAACATTTTTTTTTTTAATCAATCCGTGCACCACCTGCAGCCAACCTTCTAGGTTCAGAAACCATGAGCCAGGGCCCTCAAAATCAAAAGGCTGCTTAGAAAACCAGGTTTTCAAAAATGACATAAAGCAAAGCTCTTTAGCTTTTCATTTGCATACTTGAATTTTTAGGAATGAGGCTCAAGTAACTCAAGACTTCCAGTTTTTACAACGGTGGGAGGGCTGGTTGTTTAGGCATGGTAATCACAATGTCGCAATATGTTGGGGCTTTTGCATGTTGTCTCTGATTGCAGTGGCTCATGCCCAGCAGTTTGGGAGCTGGCTGAAATGTTTTCTCTTTTAGGATATGCAAGAGAGCCAGAGGCTGAAATGCTAACTACAGATCCACATATCTAAATATGTTGTTAGCCACAGAGAACCTCAAACTATAGGGAAAGCCATTTAAATGTCAGATGTCTTCCAGCTGAATGGGACTTTCTTTGGAAGAAAGCAGAAGGTCTCAGTTTCCATTCTTACTGCTGTAGCTGCTCTGCTCTGAGCTGGGGGAAAACAGTTGGAGAACTAGGAGTAAAAAAGCATTGTGAATATGTGAGGTTGGGCATGTGTGTGAGGTTATGTTCACTGGGCCACAATGAAAATAAATTTCAGAGATGTTTATCACAAGACAACAGAGACCTACTGCAATAAGATAACAAGGGGCAATCTCAGGAGAGTCACAAACATGGAAAAAGAGATTTTGAGTGGAGGCATATTGTTCATTTTCTAGGAAAAAGTAGGATTTGGTGGAGAATAAGAAGAGTTTGACGATGTTCAAAGTTCCCTGTCTAGCAGGGTGAATTTGAGGGGAGTACCAAAGTTCCCGAGAAACTTCTCAAAAAGTCAGCAGGATCACTATGATTTCTCTGCAATGAGAGAAGATCAGAGAAGGGAAATGAGTCTTTCTCTTTTCTGGAGAAGCCCGAAGGGGCTGGCAAGTTCTCTTGCTTGCATAAAAGCAGTTGCCCTGAAGTTTCTGTTTACTTTCTATGGTAAGAAAATAACCTTCAGTCCAGTTAGACATTTCCTATAGATTCCAGCAGCACCTAAGTTTTCTTGCATCCATGACAGAAAAGCTTGTAAGAGCTAAGCTTTATGACAGATATCTATAAATTTTGCCCACACTTCCTTGGCCAAAGATTTGCTGAAGTTAGAAGCTTTATTGGCAGGACCTCAATTTGGGGGAAGAAGAGCAGAGTACGGCTACTCGGAGCCCAGCCTGCGGCTCGTCGAGGCACCGTGTGCCTCCCACCGAGCATGCAGTGTGCTATGGCAGGGCATTCGCCAATGTGTGGTTCTCCAACAGTTATTTAAACAATTAATGCTTCAGTTATTAATCTGAAACAGGGAGCTTTAAGCCAAGTTTAGCGGCACAGAGTCTGAATTTGAACACAAAGGCAGAAAGCAGGGTGCGTTTTGAACAAAGTTGCTCCCAGGCTGGGAGGCCAAGGCAAATGTGTGCACCAGGACCTGTGTGATGTGAGGAGAAGATCAAGCCCTGCTGAGGGTGTCTCGTGTTCCACTGAGATGCTGCATCTGGGCAGCCGTGCTCAGCCGGGGGCAGTCGTGGTGGCGGGCGCTGCTGCCTCCTCGAGAGGTGCAGGCCGAATGCTGTGTTTGCCTGTACTAGTAATGGGGAGAGAGGCAGCATCAGCTTCCACATGGACCCCCTCACCAGCTCAGGGAAATCACTTGTAAAAACCGTGCTATTAAACTAAGTAGAAAATTACAGTAATATTCCCTGAAGAGAGCTTGCTTCTTCCCCGAAGATCCCTAGATCAGCTTTGCCAGAGGTGATAAATGCCATGGGCTTTTAGCAAGGCAAACACGAATGCAAACCTGCGAGCAGCGAGTGTCAGCTCTTGAGCCGCAGCAGACCGTGAGCAGCGCCAAGTGCTCTCGGAGGGTGTGTGTGGATCCGGTGCGACGCCGGGCCCGGGGTGCCAAAGTTTCCTTCCCCACATGCCCACGGGCGCACACCCAACCCGTTCATGTCAAACAGCACAGCAGATCCTCCTGACACACGCAACCTGCCTTCAGGAACTAGGAAAGGGTGAAGGAATTGCTCTTCGTGGAAATCTCTGGTTGCTAAATGTCCTCCTCATGGTTTAAACAAGAAAACTTCTTGTTTAAATTGGGAAGCGAGAAACCATTCCCCAGCTCCTCCCCTTGCCTCCCTGCCAGCAAAGTGCATAGCTGGCACACGGGGCTAATGCGGTCAGAAAAAGAAACCTCTCTGGGCCCTCATGCGAGATTGCTGCCAGCATTTTATTTTCCCTATTTGTATTTTGAATGGCAAGATTTCAGTGAGCGCATAGACTGAGAAGTGATTCCGGGGAAGAAACCCTCTATTTCTTCTAAGCTCCCTCTCATATCCTCTGCTCTGACTCTTGAGCTTTCAGCTTCTCCTACTGTAAAAATGGGAATAATAATGTCAAGCTACTTCACAACCTACTTTGACAAATATGGATGAATAAGAGCCACTTTCTATTTTTCCTTTGGCCCCCAGCACTTGCCTCCCCTGAGGTTAACCAGTAACAGGCCTGGCCCCAGCTAGGACCGGCGCTCCCAGTTCTTGCAAGACCTGGGCAGAGAGAGAGGACACTTCCCTGTGCATATTAGGAGCTGGGCATATGCACTCCCATCTCTGCAGCCTCAGTGGAAAATGGGGCTTTTCCCTCTGCTTCTTTCTCCCTACTCCATTTCTTCTTCTGAAATCACTGGCAATGGCTCTTCAAAACTGTGGTTCTAAAAGTTCAGAGGTGATCAGTGATTTCAGTGACCAAATTTCTGATTGACCAAGCTGAGACCTTGAAGGGGACGGAATTTCCCCTGAGAAACACTGAACATATCAGTCCTCTTGAAGACTATCTTTGCAGACTATTGGCAAACCAAGTCATGAACTATTCTGGGAAATGGAGGATTTTAAACGCCCATTGCGCAACATGATTGCACACTGCTTATTTTTTTTCACACATGCTGAATGAACATAAAATGACCTGTGCCTTTGAAGCTGGTTTCCTTTCCCATTTGCCTGTAATAATTTGAAAATTCTGATGGATTTTGGAAACCTTTATCCAGATGTTTCATTTTAATGAATGCATATAGAATTCCTTTCAGCCTGCCAGCTGTGGTCAAAAAACAAGAAGTTGAAACACCACATTAATGCCATATAATTGTTTATTTTTACAACAACAAGATTTCCAGGAGAAAAAAAAAAAAAAAAACTTTCTAGGGAGAAATAATTAAAACCATGAAAATGACTGCATTTCTTACGTGACTGATACGTTCCATGCAGAAGTAAATGTTTCCCAGCAGCAAAAAATACGTTTTAGCAGTTACATTTTTCCTAACAATACACATCCCTTTTGTTATAGGAATGAGCAAAAAGAATTACAGCTCGTACATTTTTAATAATTCATCACTTGAGGACATAGCAAAAACCTTTTTTGACTGAGGAGTGATCAAGAGGGCTTCCATTTTTTGGCATCTTGTTTTGAAATTCCTAATAGTTGGCTGATTTCAGGTAGCGGATGACATTATTAATTCACCAGTCCAGGCCCAGACAGTGCAAGGGGGCTATGACCCCTCTGAGGGCACTTTCTTTCACAAGGGACAAAAAAAAAAAAAAATAAAAGGATCATCTGCCCTACTAGCACACAGGAGAAAAATCAAGCCTGTAACCATTTCAGTTTGAGGAGAGAAACGGTTTTGCCATTTTTTTTTTTTTTCACCAAGATTAATTAAGTAAAAAAAATTGGACAGGATAGTATTTATTTAGGCATTTTACTAAACCTTTTGACATTCCGTTATCACTGGCTGCTACTTCTATTTCAAATGGGCAACTTTCTTTCAAATATATGGAGTTGCTATTTCTATAGTTTATTAAAAACAGCAAATGTACAATATCTGAAGCAAATAGGAAAGAACAGTGTGTGTTGGGAAATCACAGACAGGTTTTTCAGCAACTATGAAATGTGGCACTTCAGCTTATCTGAAAGTTAGACAACCTCTCCTTTGATTTGATGGAAAGGCTAAACTGCCATGAACGTAAAAATGTGAAGTAAATTTCAGTTTTAATTTCCTTTTCTCTACACAATTCTTTGTGTATTATACTTTCCAGCCTTCCCATTCTTAACTTCTTTTTGATTTTAAGATTTTGTCAAAAAATAATTCTTAAAGTTACTGACTCTGGCTGCACTGTTCTTTTAAAGAGTGCTTCTAAAGAGGGTGAAAACAGAAGAGCAGCAGGAAAAAGTACTTGTGTAGCAAGTCAGTAGGTGTTTTCCAGGAGGGAACTGTGAAGTGTGACGAATTCTGAATTGTGCCTATTATTTGTTCTATAAAAAGAGGCCAAGAACTTTTCTAAAAGAATTTTTTTTTTACAGTTAAAAAAAAAATAGGGGTATAACTCAATGCATCTCAAAAAGAGCCAAACACAAAGATCATGACTTAGTAAGTAAACCACAGGACTTAAAATAAAGAAATATGTGTTTTCAGCTGTGACATGAATTCACTACTTGACCCAAGATGTTTTATATTTATTTACTTAGTGTTATGCATTTATTTATGTATTTAGAGCTATTCGTTTGTAAAATGAAAAAAAAAAAAAGACAGCCTAAATATTGGATTTATGAAATTTATTATTTTTAACCTTCTTTGCATAGTTGATTCTTGAATTAAAATTCATTAACTGCATAACAGTAACAAAAATTATCTTCTCTATATTCTCAATTTCTGAAAGATGGTTTACTTCATTTTCTTGAGATTCTTCTCTCTGTCTTTTTAATACATTTTTCTTTTCTCTGCAACGGGAATTTTGGCATATTTTCCCCGTTGTGTGTGGGTGTTAGTGCGTCAGCACTGTTGGGAAAGGCTACTCATGCTTTTTGAGATTGGTACTTGTTTTCTGAAATAGAGGTATGTTTTTCTTTGTTTTGCTTCTGTTTCTTTCTTTTCTCTCCTTGTCTTTTTCTTTCTTTCTTCATCGCAGCTTTCCTTACGCTGTCCTGTGCTGGCTGTCTTATGAACCTCACTTGCATTTTTGAGAGCAGAGCTCAGCAGTCACAGGTGCAGGAACAACTTTAGCTGACACGTGAAGCATATATCCTCCATAGTTTTGCTCTTGCAAAGTTTATTTCCATATTAGAAAAGAAACAAATTGTGGGAGTTTTATTACCTGTTTTCCATGAGTCATAAAATATATTGGAAAGTGAGAGAACCTTCTTTATTTTACCTTTTGTAAAAATGGCCTAAGAAGGCAAATTCCAAAAGCCTTTCAACTCTGGATACATTCTGGAAGGGTTAATACTAACTTTCCTGTCTCTCCACAGTCCCAAATCTGAGTTATTCAATCGCCGGAAATTCAGACAAATACAAATCAGGACTGGAGAACTTAGATGAGATGCTGGCTCCAACCTCACAGATCCTCTAGGGAGATTACTCAGCAATTTAATATGAATACTTTATCTTCTTTTTCCAGTCTATTTGCACTTCTAATTATAAACTCTTTATAGAAGAGAAGGAATTGAGAAAATATCAGAAAAGTTGATTTATTGCCATCTGCACTCAAATATAGCAAACAAGGGAGCCTCTTGATGCTGTTGAACTTGTACTACTGGCTTCTCTCCTGACCATCTCCTTTTTGTTGGCTTTTTTGTCTTTTCTAGTGTTCTTTTTCCTGAACTGCATGACCTCAGCCTTAGATTGCGCAGTTGTACAGCTAATGATTCTCCTGATACTGTCTGGAGTGTCATTAAGCTACTTATCTATCCCAGTGATGGATTTTTTTTTTTTTGAACATTCCTTCCAAATTTCAGTGGGACCCCTTTCCTAGGCAGCATGACAGCTGCAGAGCATCTCCCACCTCCCAATCTCTCGCATTTTGGTCCTCCTCCAAGACAAGGACACCCTGTTTACCCATCCCCGCAGCTCTAATTCACCCACTACACAGCTCCTCTCAGTAGCTCCTCATTTTTCCTCCTGTGCTGGGTGCCTGAAGTTTCTCAACCTGCAGCTTGCGTAACACCACTGCTGCTTCCTCAGCCCTTGCAGCTCACCCAGGGCCCGAGCCCATCGTCTCCGGTCTGCCCTGCATGCTCAGGCTCCTTGGGCTGCGCTCACCACATCTGCGCTGAGCCTTTGGTCTCTCCCACATCATGGATCAATTTTCTCAAGGCTGCAGGCCTTGTGGCAAAGCCCCCAGCTTATTTTTACGAAGGGGATACATCTTAATATCTTGCATATATGAAGACATTCTTAGGTATGTCTTAGGTATGGTCCTTTCTTTCTCCACGATAGCTGTCACCTTCTCTTCTCCAGTTCACGGTTGGACAACATGAACCACGCAATTGCTTTAACAGCACGCACAGGCAAAGCAGTACCAGGGAAATAACAGAAGATAACTCGAAATGAGTGAAGCACATTCCCTGCTTTTCCCCCTTGTTTGTTTGTTTGCTTGACTAATTTTGCTAGAAATAAGGAGGAGGATACCAAATGCTGTCACCAGGACTCTGTGGGCTACCAGCCAACATGTCCCAGTTGCTCTTTTCCATGAGATCCCTTTAAATCACCCTGCTGTATTATTCAGCACAAACTGTTTTGCATTCCCTTCCTCTGATTGCTTTTAGTGACTAGAACTGGCCTTTTTCTAGTGCCTTCCTATTCCAGGATGCCAGTGAAAAACAACTGATGCCTCAGCTTTTCAGCCACAACTGTGAAAACAGATTCTCCCAATTGCTGAGCTGTGGCTTTTCACTATCAGCTGGCTACTGATGATTCCACGTACACACACACACACAAAAAAAAAAGAACCCAAACATATTTCAATGTCATGCCAATCAGCAAATCTTAGGAAAAAATATTTCACATTTCCCCTTAATAAATTTTTTCCCCAAGATGATGTAAAGAAATATTTATCATTCAGATATAGGGTTTTGGGGTTGCCGTGCAATTTAGGGGCAAGTCAAAGCTCTCTGGTAACTGTAGCTCAGTATGGCAAGCATGCCCTACTGCCTGAGCAGTCCAAACTCAGGTTGCCCACAGAGGCCTCTGCCTTTCAACAGAGTTACACTTAGGCCTGATTAAAAGACTTACTATGTGCTTGAGGTTTACCACATCCTGGAGCAAGTCCAAAGCCTGTGACTGCATGTGGCACTGCAACTAGTCAGCATGGATGTAATATGAGTCGGAGTTTGGGTTAGGGCACGGTCCACGGTTTGACGTGCTATGTTGGCACCCTTTAAGAGCCCAGAGCGCGTCTGCGAACCCATGACGTTTACCCACTGCATCTGCTAACCTTTCTAATTAAACAATACAATGTCCTCTAGAAATGCTGAGGCATTAGCAAAAGGAATATTCAGGAGCAACACAGCTAGAAGAGCGATGTCTTCATTTTTGACTGGCTTTTAGGGTTTCTGCTGTGTACTGTCTGCTTTACCACGCATGAAAGATAAGTATCTCAAGAGGTTGACACAGGAGGCAAGGTTAAGCAACTACGTATTGCAGCTGGTATATTTATCATGAAATAAGAGTGAACTTGGAAGGAAAATGGGGTGTGTAGACTTAGTTTTCAGGAGAAGATTAGACTGATGAATTTCTAAGTAAACATGTAGGTAAACATTTCTCATTTCTGTATCAGTCTAAGCCCTGGTTTTTGAGGGGAATGTTCACGACAACATTCAACTTCATGTGTAAAGGCAGTTGAAATAAATCCTACTGTTTGTCTAAAGCAATTTCTTTTACTGTAAAAAAAAAAAAAAAGGAATAGAATTCACTGGTGTATTTACTTGGCACTTATCACTTAAAATCTGTTCATCATAAGATTTCAAAACTTGATGAAAAACAACTTTATAATTTTATAGCAGAATGCTTCTTGTTCAGGGGAAGGATACAGTTCCTAGGAGGTCTATATTTTCTCCCATATGTATAGATGCCAACAGCTATACATAGCTAGTATATTAACTGCAGGACTATATTTAGACAGGAGGTCATGATGGAAAGGGGCGCAGTCACATTGCATCTCTCACTTCCAGTCAAAATTAAATAATATCCTGTAACTGGTGAATCTGATTCAATAGCCACCCTCCCTTTTTGCTCTTAGCCCTACCTATGCAGTGCTATAAGCTAGGCAATTTCACACAGCAGTCTCTTTCCAGTAAAGCAGTGCCCCATCAGTCAGATAATAAAAACTAATATGAAAACAAAATGAAGTAGTCAGTTCTTGTATATCTGGTTGCCCAGGGGCAGTATATCCCTTCTTTCTATGAGACCTCACTGAGGGTCTGGAAATCCTCTCATCAGTTCTTTGCGAAGATGGACCTGCTGTTAAACTGAGTCTCTTCTCCTCTTAATTCCTCAGCAGCCATTGGGAATCACTGACTCATGAGGTTTAGGAGAGGGATAAACCTCCCTATATCCAAGATATCTCCAGATACTGGCTTTGTGCAGGAGAAGCCAAATACTGAGCTCCCTTTGAGGGCAGATATCTGGGAGGGGTACTTAGCCCCGCAACAAGATGACAGGAACGAAGAAAGTGCTCAGATTCTCCAGGACCATTTCATATAAAGGCATTTAGAGGCTGGGAACAAGTGTGCAGACATGGAATTAACTGAAACAATATGAGTGCCCAGAGAGCTCCCTTTTAAGCAGAGGTGTGAGCTATACGAGGTGTGGGCAATCAGGGAAGGTTGGTTATGGCAGGGGAATCTTGTCACAGGTGAGTTCAGTCTTTGGAAAGATTTCCACTCCTCCCCCAGTTGAAAAAGTTTTCTTTTCTTTTCCTTTCCTTTTCTTTTCTTTTCTTTTCTTTTCTTTTCTTTTCTTTTCTTTTCTTTTCTTTTCTTTTCTTTTCTTTTCTTTTCTTCTCTTTTCTTTTCTTCTCTTTTCT